>CABEGB010001437.1:125865-157368 GCA_901521435.1 Crematogaster levior | reverse complement strand
TATATGTCACTACTTATTTGCTTAATGTAAAACGTGAAATTATCAATGAAATGCATCGATAATCATCTAATTGTTGATTAATAACAGAGCAATTATCAAATATCTAAGCATAGACTATTTTGATATGTGTTTGGATATTTTCATGATTTAGTATTTGATTATTTGAGCTTGATGTTTATCTACGATACCCGCTTAACCCTTTGAAACATACATTTTTCTTTACGTATGAATTTCTTGAAATATGGATGTACATCAGGGAGTTTTGGGGTTGCTGATTTTACGAATATGGAGTCAGATTTTAAAATTTTTGAAAATTTAAAATAGATTCAACATGAAGTACTAATAATGGATTTAGTCACTTGAAACAGGATAGTGATCACATAGTAACGAATATGAAGTAAAAATTCTTCTTCTTCTTCTTCTTCTTCCAATGCATATCCATTCACTAGATATTTGCCACCACATACTTAGTAAAAATTGAAAAATTAAAAATAGTGAATTCAATATGGACGGACCAAATACTTAACAAATTGATTAATTTATATGAGAGAAACAGACGTAACAGCTAATGAGCTTCAGCTATTAAAGCTTAACGATATTTACTTTTGTAACTTCTCCTTGCACAACTTTGCAAATTAGCTGTTGTAGCTTTCTGTTGTTTTGGAGCATCTATTTTTGATATATTTTTCCTACATACTACATAATAGTTATGGATATTTGCATATGGATATGTGCATGTTTCAACAATAATTCTTCTATCGATATTGAACAAAACTTTATACAACTTTTATACAACTCAATTTTTGCCATTTTATCCATCATTGGATTTATTATTTTGAATTTTATGTATTTTCTATTTTAAATTGTAATTTGTGTAATTCAATTGTAAATTTTATTTTATGTTTAAAATCAGATTCAAAAAACTCCGAATACCAAATTTGATATAAACCTAACAATTTATATGATTTTGGATTTTCGCCATTTGTATTTTAAAAATTTGTAAATTTTGACTTTGAATTCGAAATTTATTATAGTACATTTATAAACAACAAAAATTATTCGGATTTTGAGTTGTTATATTGAATTAAGCATTGTGAATTTTGAAATTTTTATTACACATTCGGAATTAGTGTGATTCAAAATACTATTAAGTTTAAAATACTTTGAAAAAAGTCATAGTAAAAGAAATATTTTTTTTTAATTTTCAAGAGGCGTATCAAATTTGATACACCGTGTTTCAAAAGGTTAAAATTTTGCGCACAATGTAGTTCATAAATAAATAACAAACAGAATAGATGTAACACTTAGTAATATGAACGTGATTACCGAATAATAATTCATATATAGCTTTAGTTTCCTCTCTATCACATTACTTATATACTTGTTTAGTAAACGTAAAATCATTAAAGTATATCGTGATAACCATCTATTTTTCGATTAATAACAGATAGAGCAATTATAAAATATTTAAGTATGGATATTTTGATATGTGTTTAGATATTTCTTTTACGCTTTGATATTTGGCACATGATTAAGTATATTAAGTATATTAAGTATAGTATAGTATATCATCTAATTGTCGAGTAGATAACAGATTAATATAGACAATAGATTAATATAGGTTGTGTAACAATTGAAACAAGAGACTGCGATAAGATTTCTCGTCTATCAGGCGACAAGTTTCTTGGATCAAAATGTAGGACGTATTTTTTCCCGATATAACTATATGTGTACATTCTAACTTCGATAAAGAATAATGGAGCGTGTTGTAAATGCATACAATCCCCTTGCTGCAGTGACACAGGTGTACGTTAACTCAATAGGAGAAGAAACTTCATCAGAAGCGTGAAGAGTGTTCGCGATAACAGGTTTTAGAATTTTAAATTCTACTGTCTCTTCATTATGCTTATGCAACTGCATTTCCAGTATAATGCAGAAACACTTCTTCCTTCCTTTTCTTATTATTTTTCTTTTCAGAACTCAAGAACCAATTAGTCGCAGTTTATTCACATTTCGTCAGTTATATCTTTAAACGTTTGTTTTTGCAGTAAAATCCGAAAAAAAAAATTTTATTTCACTTACGAGTACCATATTCCGCAAAGATCATTCTCGCGCGGTTAATTGTTCGCTCGCACAAAAATGTACCATGTAACATTCAAATTACTCGGAATACGTAGACTTGGTTAGGTAATTCACGGCCTGCGATTTACTATATTTTCCTACTGCTACGAGAGCTTGGTCAGCGCGTTTTATGAATTATTGAACACGAAACTAAATATAAATTATTTATTACATAATGGATTATGCTTCGTTTGGAAGTATTCTTCAGTCGTTTCCTAATTGTGAATAATTTAGAATCATTTTTTCAATTATACAGAAAGGAAGAAGCGTCTAATAATTCCGAGACAAAAAAAAACGCGGAATAAACGCAACGCACTTTCATTTAAATCCACTTTAAACGCGGCGATCTGTAATTCTCACCAGATTTCAAGACAGAAATCTATTTATAATTTATATCATATTATACTATTTAATGTATATTTATATATGTTTATATATTTTATATGTAATTGTATTTTTATTTTTTAAACTTTTTGTGTATTAGCAGCAGATAAAATTATAAATCGAATTTCATCTTAAAGAATTATAGATCATCTAAAGTGAGCTTTGTACGACATTCACGTTTACGTGGCTTGTTTGTAGCAGACTATATAAATATGGTTGTAACGACATAATTGCGAGACGCGCTAATAACTCGTAAAAGCGCTCCTAATGATCCGTTATATTCTGCACTTCAGTAAACACACATACACTTCATGGATTTTTTAAAATGAAAAAGTAAAAAGAGATAAAATAAACATGGTTCGCTAGTCTATGGTATAACGTATAACAATATTATCGCTGATGTGTTTTCACGTTCGCCGACAGCGAGCACATCAGCGATTTTTCATCTTCGGCAGTCCGCGAAAGAACGGATGGAAACTGTATGGTACAAAACATATCGGTGTAGACACGTGCAGTTAGAGAAAGTATGAAAATGACGCGACGTCGAGACCTTCGCAGCCACAAATCGATTGCACGATTCGGCACGACAAGGATCGCGTGATTAGTAATACCTGCAGGTTGGTTTAATAGCCTCCTTCTATTTCTCTGACGTCAATCTAATAGACGAGATAAATGACCGGTGATTTTTTGCAGAAATTTATAAGAAGTGCACAGACATCGGACATGACCCATGTTACTTATTATATTATTATAACAACACTTTCAACGTTTTCAAATGGAGCAACAAATATGCCACTTTATTCACTGATCCGTATAATTAATAGACCGATTACCAGAATGAGACGTATTAAATGGAGTGGAAAAAACATTTTTAATGTGTTTGCGTCGCGTGTTTCGAGCGGAGAAGATTAGCGAGGGAGATATAATTCGCAATTATAAACTATTATTTTTCTCCGCGCATAAACCATAAATTGCGATTTAACGATAGCTTAGCGCTTTAACGAGAATAAAGTTCATGAGTTACCGTGAAGTGCATAAAAAATGCACTCTTACTTTGTTTAAAATTTTTTCGTTCTCTATTTATGACGATCAAACGGTACATATCATAGAACTTTGTTGTGCTCGTACTAACGTTTTTATAACTGTTAGCGATGGTTAAAAAATCAATAAGACAAATATGTATTTGCACGTTTCCCCGACTGCTCAGAGGCCAGTACGAGTGTTCGTGGATAATGAATGATAAATTTGCACAAAACCTTCGTATAAGCAATGAGAGCGTAACATGAAAAATACTTGTGTAAGCCTTTCGACATAACACCGTGCTAAGACGTTGATTGCATGTGAGCGATCAAAAAGACGATCCTTAAACAAGACGTCTCTGCGATGCGTATTTCGACCTGTATTGTTTAATATATACAATCAATTACATTAAATAAAATTTGTTTTCAAATACACGGTTTGTCACAATTACTCGAACGTTTTATTATAAAAATAATAAAACACAGTTTTTCGGGACAAATGTTTTATTTTATTCAAAATATATTCTTTCTGTAGCGATATAATGCACGGTCAATTAATGCAAATGATGTTTTTATGTCCTTTTGTTGAATATCTTTAAGGATGTTACGATCTTTTGGATGTCTGGAAGTGTCATAATGTTTTTTTGACACAAAAACAAGTTATTGTGCTCGTATCAGTTCTAAGCGGTTCTAATGCTAAATTAAAAAGTGTGAATTAAAATTTTTATCATATAAATTCTATTTCATATTTATTAATTTCTTATTAAAAACATACATTATTTTAGAAAAGCATTATCTTTTAAATAAAATTTATTTATTTACTATTATTTAATATATCATATATAATTTTTATATATATTATACATAAAACATAAAAAACACAACTTTTTCTTTGGCGCTTTTAAAAGTAAATATAGTAAAAAATTAAATAAATTAAAAATGCACTCTCCTTGCTTTTGCCGCAAAGGCATCAATTACAACACTAAAATCAGTTTCATGAGATATCTCATTTTGTATTGATATCATTGCTAAGCCTGGTAATCTTGAGATATAGAAGAACGAAGATAATTTTTAATTAGTTTTAATTTTAAAAACTTCTTTCTAAAAAAGCAAATTCGGCCGCTTGATTAATATGGGAGAGTGGAAGTGATCAAATCGCGGGGCCGATCAAACCGCGGGTTTCTTCTTTAGCTTAAAATTTCTTTAGCTTAAAATTACAAAACTATTGCTTTTAAATAAAGTATGTTAAAACGACTTTAACTATGTAATTTTATTCTCGAAGATATATGCTTGTTGGTGCGTATATTTGCAGATTTACGATCCGATATCGTAACTTTAATATTTTTGCGCAGTGATTAGTTACTAACTTGTGCTAGAGAGACGCTTATGCGAGCGTATCTACATATCAAGGATAAAAAATGTATGTGCATTGCAATCGATGTCGAATGCGTCCATTCGTTTTTCATATAACTCTCGCACAAAGGTCAGATCATACGCGTTATTAGCTGGAGGTGTGCACGCACTCGATAATTGGAGACCTTTATACGCGATCTTAATTGCTTATAATCGTTTTCATTTCTCGGAAGTCCCTCCTGCGCCTGACATTTTATTAGGTCAATGCTTGACATTTACTGGAACTTCTTATTATATCAGTCGTCTTATCAGAACTTTTCCACATCTGCGTTAATTCCTATTCCCCTACACGGATGGTATTTTTATTTTGTCATCCGATTTTTCAGGATTGCCCTGGCAATACCGGTCGGTGAAGATGGTTATTCCAAGTGCATGATGTACGATGTGAATTACACGGAGGTCCTGTTGAATGGGATCAGAGAGGCGGATCCGAGCTGGTCAACAAAGGGTTGCTCACATGGTTGGGAATTTAATTTTACCGATATCCCCTACGAGACCGTTGCGACCGAGGTAAGACAAAAAGGAGAAAGTAGCAAAGGTCGAGGATAAGAATCATCGGAGTGAAATCTCCGTTAAGTATTAAGAGCACGTTCATTATTGTGCGAATTAGATATTCCAAGGTGGTTCGAATAGCACATGGGTAGCGAACGGTAAGTTACGGATTAAATCCGATGTAACGAGCACTCGCCAGCCGAAAGACAGCTGTATAAGTATGTACTTGGCATGCGTACCGTCAGCGTGCAACAGATGTTGCATTGCGCTGTGTTACACAAACTCACGCCACGTCTATTCCCGCGGCAAGAATGGTCGAGCGCATGTAAAGCGCGATACAATTTATACACGCGATTGCGCCGCAGAATTAGACAATTTCTCATACTTGTTGAATTCCCATGTCGTCCAGGGATTGCGATCGGTCGCCTTTCAGAGAACGTGATCAGTTCCGTATTGATCCGTATTGATTTACATGCCTCTTTCCAAGCGCGGAAATGAATTGTAG
Source organism: Crematogaster levior (assembly GCA_901521435.1). Lineage (NCBI taxonomy): Eukaryota > Metazoa > Arthropoda > Insecta > Hymenoptera > Formicidae > Crematogaster > Crematogaster levior. The sequence continues at coordinate 151,434 of CABEGB010001437.1, read as the reverse complement.
CGAGAGTGCTAGTGTCAAGTCTTATTCTTTAAGGATTAGATAGTAGATTTCTTTGCTGATATCGGCTAAGAGACAAAATCGAGGGTATTACTTTCTTATATAATAGAAGACAAAAATTTTCTATTAACGAAATATGTACGAATATATAAAATATTTAAATATAATATTAGAAATATAAATGTAATAATACAAAAAAAATAATTCTAGTATGATAATAGGCAAATTACAGGCCATTGTCATTAATTATACATTATAATTAATATAATAATAATAATAATAATAAAAGAGAGGCAGTGGCCTATAATTTGCCTTATATCTCCGAGTAACAGATTTTATTTTCGAGCGTCGACACTGGGTAAATTAATTGATCATAAATCTCCATTGCAGTTAGGATGGGTGTGCGAACACAGTGCGCTGCCGACGACAGCTCAGAGCGTCTTTTTCGTCGGCGCGATCTTCGGCGGTCTGATCTTCGGATGGATCGCCGATAGATACGGCAGAATACCGGCATTGGTCGGCGCCAATGTCACCGGCTTCCTGGCAGGAGTTGCGACTGTTCTAGCCGGAAGTTTCTGGGAGTTCGCACTGTGCCGGTTCTTCGTCGGCTTCGCCTTCGACAATTGTTTCACAATGATGTACATACTGGGTACGTATGTGTTGCAAAATCGTCGTACACATGCTTCTTCTAGAAACGAAGACTTAGAATTCGCGTCGTAGAATTGAAATGTTTTGTAAAGCCAAACCTCTTCAACTTATTGCGCGTTAATCACGTGGATTTTCTTCTTACGGTACGATAATTGCTTTCTCATTGATGATAAGTGATTCCTTTCGTGCGGATTTGCGGACTCGGAAGCAGAAACCACACTCGTCGCAACAGGATATGTGATGACATACGATTAAAGGCTAATGACGAAGAAAACGAAAAACTAATAACGAAGAAAACAAAAGTCACGTTATTATTATATTGTATATTCCATCATTAAGTGAATCATATTTACGAATAATGGAAATAATAATGACCTTACCGAAGAAACGTCCATCTAATGATACCTCCAAGCTGATATATGAAAACCTGATTTGATTCTATTATAGATTCCGAACTTTTGTGGTTACACTTTTACTTAATTGCCTATATACTAATTAAAAATTAATAAATTAGTTTTTATTCGCAATATTTTATTCACGTAATTATTGCCGAGACACGATCGTCGCTTCGAACTCTTAACCGCCTTTTGAAACTTCAATTAGATCTCTAACGACGTACTAGCGCGTTGCTGTCAAACAAGATCGGTGGAATTCCAGACCGGATCGATCGTGATCAATTTTAAAATCAATTTTCCTTTCCACCACGTTATTATTAATTAGCGATTAATGAAAATTTTCGCGCGCGTTCTTTCTCATAGACGTTCTTTCCATTCTTTACTTGGCTACCCCAATTTCAAACGTGGAAACAATGTCGTGCGCTAGAAACGCATCTCCTTGTGATCACCAGACCGTTACGTCAACCTTAACCCCATCAACTATCGCGTTACAATCGTTGTTATTATTTCATCGCAATTGTAATTAAGCTGATTAAATCGTGACTAAATGTTATAAGAGTTCTAGGATACAAGCTGATTTGCAGACAATTACATGTACACACGTTTATTACATCTTAAAGCGATCGTGCTGTAAAAAGGGAGATACGATCTTTGCGTTTCTCGTCTTTTTCTGCGTATTACTTCTCATCTGATCGTTATCTGGCCTTGGTGATAGATCCATCGAATTTGAGTGATTGTTGGTCTATCCGAATCAATTTTTAAATGCTTGTCGAGTTACGGCCGATTACGATCGCTGGATTCAGCTACCAGGTCAAGCTCGCCCTGTTTGACTCACGAAGTCACGGTTATTGCATTCGCGCGCGTTTTGCCAGTTCCGTTTCGTTGATCTCGTCAGTGGAAGCGTGGACAATGTCAGAGGCACGTGCCGTTATTCGTAAAAGAAGCATTAAATCGACAAATCACTCGTGTCTTATTGTTTTTCGTTAGAAAATTCGTTACGGGGTGCCTGATATCAATTTGTCTTTTTGAAGGACGAAGAGAGACTAAAAGAGAGAGTAAAATTGCTCGATTTCTGTCGAATTCCATACCCGTTTCGCAGACAAAATGTCACCACAAAAATTGGGAATGCAATAGCATTCAACGTGCACAAACAGTTACACGGGGAACTTTGTTTTATATAAACAAATTTCAATTTTTTCATTGACCCGTCTGGAAAATTATCTGTGTGCCGACTTGACTTGTTAGACATTGAAATGCAATAAATCGCCAACTTTTTAAAATCGATGTCGATATTTTAATTTTTTGGCTCTAATAGTGTACTAGAACGTTTCTCAGACATATACTATACGTTGCCAAAAATAAAAATATTCACAGGATACAGGTTATTGCAATGAATATTATCATTCCTTGATCGAATTGATATGACGCCTGCACAGAAGGAGTTCCAGGTTTATATATATATATATATATATATATATATATATATATATATATATATATATATATAATATTTTAAAAAGTATAAAATATATAATATATTTCGCAATAAATTCTTTATCTAAATTCTCTAACTAATTTATTTACACAAAAAATTAAAATTGATATCGATTTTAAATCGATTTTAAAAAGTTGGCGATTTACTGCATTTCAATGCTCGACAAATCAAGTCGACAGCACGCAGATAATTTGCTAGACAGGTCAATGAAAAAATTGAAATTTGTTTATTAATATTTACTGGCGAAGGAGAATTTTAAATTTGTTTATATATCTACTCAATATTGATTAATTTGACGGAACGTGTCGTTATTTGTAATAAGAAAGGAGAGCTATCAAAAAAATTTTGAATGTTAATATACATGTAATTATTACTAATAAATTGGGTCGAATATATTGAAACTTTGTTAATTATTTTTTACTGGCGAGTTCAAATATTTGAAGTTAATGTATATATGGTTCAAAATTATTCACGGAATGTACAATCTATTGCGCATTCCGTGAATAATTTTAAACCATGTTATCTATATCAATATACATTTTTGAAATCTGCAAATCGATTTGTACCTATTGAATCTCGTAGCCTTGCGATAGTTGTTAACACACATAGATCGGTTCACCGATAATTTTACGTTTCACAGATGGATGATGACATGAGGGTAACACATCAGAAAAAAATAACTCGTTAATCTAACACATAGTTAACAATAATGTGTTACCCTCTTAGCAAAAAGGAAACATTTCATAGTTTAATGTCCAAACATTGTTACATAAAGAAGAAGTTTGGCTACATAACAAGAAGTTATGTTTTGCGTTAATTATTAGGCTTCCTTGCGTTAACAATCGAGTCTTATCAAAAGTGCATTCGGGGAGACGCTATTAGTATTATTTAACGCTACAAGCGGAGTTATTGATATTAGTGTTAACAACGTTATCATGATGTTACTAATATATGTACGTTATAATTTCGCGCTTTTTTCTGAATGTATTGATAATGTTAGCATTTGCGAGTTCTACAGCGGTAGTGACTTACTTGGCAAAGCAATATATCTATATATATCTATATATCTATACTAATATACAAAGAAAATTAATTTAATTAACGGAATCCGTGGTAGAATAACGCAATTGTATGTATCGTGCAATATTAAAACTCTCTTTAAAATTAAACTTAGTAAAGTTATCAATTAAAAATATTAAGAATAATAATATAACAAAACACTACTATACCATTTTATACATCATATTTTATATAATATGTATAATCATTGGTATTATAATTATATATTATAATAACTACAAAAATTGGCATTTGTCTTTTTATATCAAATTTTTTGTACAAAAACACATATACCTAACACTTTTTTTATCTTTTTTAAAAAGTCTGAATTGGGAGAAAAAGAGAGAGAAAGCATAATAATAGCATAATAATAGCATAATAATAATTTAATCATAAATCTATCCTGAGATTTTAAAGCGACAGATTGTTCGTGAGAAAGTGTTCAAGATAATTTTCAGAAAGTAAATTGTTACGTAGAGACGTCATTAATATACAGTAATATACAGTAATATAAAGTTTAAATGTGTTTTACTAGCACGATGTACGTCACACTTTTTTAATAATTTGAACGGCAGATTTTCGATTCCGAGATCAGCGTTAGACAGCGAGATCGAACGTGTCGTCCTATTGTAAATATTCTTCTAAATATCTTATCTTTTTTTCAGTACTGGAATACGTAGGACCGAAATGGCGCACTTTCGTAGCGAATATGTCGATAGCTCTCTTCTTCACGTTTGCCGCTTGCATCTTGCCCTGGATCGCGTATTTTTTAGCCGACTGGAGAATGACTTGCATTACAATATCCGTTCCTTTGGCTCTGGCAGCGGCGGCACCCTGGTTGGTACCGGAGAGCGCGAGGTGGCTTGTCAGTCAAGGCCAAGTAGAGAAAGCTATTAGGATCCTGGGTAAATTCGAACGCATTAACGGCACGAAAGTACCCGAAAATGTCTATCAACAGTTTCGTGTAAGGATCATTCTTCGTTGCTTCTTTTTATAAATAGAAAAAAGTTTCGTCAACTCATCGAGCAAAATTTACGTTGTAAATAGCTGCTTATTGGTGTAACAGGAAACCTGCGCCAGAGTATGTAAGGAGCAAGAGGCGGACAAGACTTATTCCGTGGTGGATCTATTTAAGAGTCCACGTTTGCGAAATATTACGATTCTCCTCATTCTTATCTGGTGAGTTGACATAATAAAATGTGTTTCTTCAATTTCATTAGACTTTAAGGTTGCTAAGTTGGAAATGGTTTAATACATTTAATAACGTTTAACAGATATTCGATATTAGACAGCTTATGAAAGAAAATATTACGTAACATTGAAGAGTAAAGAGTAAAGAATAATCGTTATTTAATGACTATAAAAAATATGATAAGGTTGTTTCTTATCTATATGTATGTCGATTATGTCCCGCATGTAGGATGGCGATATCGCTTGTATTCGATGGTCATGTAAGAAACGTAAATAATCTCGGACTCGACGTCTTTGTAACGTTTACTATCGCGGCGTTTACCGAACTACCCGCCGACACGTTCCTCACCCTCGTTCTCGATCGATGGGGTAGACGATGGTTGGCTTGCGGTACCATGGTAATCTCCGGAATTTTCAGCATTTGGGCAAGCGTGGTTTCGAACAGTGAGTGCTAAATTACTTTTGTTTATCCAATAGAATGTTCGAAACAATAGCATTTCAAAAAAATCGTAAAATAGAACAAAATAATTATAAAAATTTTCGAAAACTAGAAAGATTACAATTACACACTGTAGAGAATTACAACTAATATGTTCTTCAGGAAGTAATGTGCCAATTTACGATCAGACTGGATCTTTAGTACTTAATAATATTATTTGTGAATTTATATATTTATTTCACGCTTTAGCAGATTAACACGCCATTATTTTCACTATAACCAACGAATTAAGTCAAAACCTGGAAATATACAAACACATAATTGATTACCAATTTAATACTACATTTTTATAAAGAATTCCTATTCTTTCCACGCGACATCACAAAGGATGTTGCGAAAAATATCACCTCAGCCAGGGTTCGAACCTGGAACCTCTCGACAATCCGGGGCTTATACTACTGACATAGGTGATAATTATTACAATAATCTATAAGTATTAACATCTTTAACGCAAGCATATGTATAATAATAAATCTTAAAAAGTCGTGACCATTTCTGATAATAATTAATAAATAACGTGTCATTTTACAGTTAGGCTGAATCTTTAGTACCTAATAATATTATTGTTGAATAGATTGGGAATATTACTTATGTCCCAGTGTTGAATTGACTAATAATAAGACACTCAGATAACCAGAAGGATCCAGATTCGAACCCTGAGATGATATTTTTCGCAACATATCCTTTGCAATGCCGCATAGGGGGAATAGGGATTTTAAAGATACGTAATATTAAGATACGTAATATTAAGTTGATAATAAATTTAATTTATGTGTTCATACATTTCTAGGTTTGACCTGAAATTTTGTTTAACTGAAAGTAATGACGCGTTAATCCGCTAAAGCAATATACATAAATTTACACGAATATTATTAGGCACCAAAGATCTAGCTTGACCGTAAAATAGTTGCGTATGGATTATTATTTTCTAGAAACAGTCGCGACTTCTTAATTATTCTTCAGGATTGTTATGCAGTTTTTCTTCTCATTTCCGTTTCAGGTATTTATTCGGCCACTCTGGCGATCGTTGGTAGATTCTGGGTCAACATCTCATATAACATCGGTCTTCAGTACGCAGCCGAAGTGTTGCCGACGGTTGTAAGGGCTCAAGGAGTTGCCTTAATCCATATAATGGGATACGTCGCCAGCATCCTTGCACCCTTTGTTGTTTACTTGGATATTGTCTCGCCCATTTTGCCACTGCTGGTCTTGGGTATCATGGGCATTCTGGGCGGTCTTTTGACGCTCCTGTTACCGGAGACACTTGATAAAGATCTGCCGCAGACCTTGCAGGACGGCGAAGATTTCGGAAAGGACCAGAAGATATGGGACATGCCGTGTTTCTCGAAGTAAGTGTTGTAAATAATTCTTTAACACTTCCTCTAACATTTTTATGATACTCAACACTTTTCCTTTTTCGAAAAAATATAACCGCGTGAAGAAAAAATTGCCATAATATGTATAATATATGTAATATACAATATTAATTATGTTATAGCACAAAATAGTATCTTGTTTAACTAATATCTTTCTTCAAATCTTTTTAAATGTTTATTTAAATACATTTCTTTTAATAATATATTAGTAATTTCTTCTTTTTACTAAATAGAATTTTTTAGGTAAAAATCGAGTAGTGTATTGTTTCCAGAAAAAATGTCGCATTCATATATTTTCTTTCTAGAAAAAAGCCTGCAGATGTGGAGGCGCCGCCAGTGGCTGTCTTCCGGCCATTCGAACGCAGCAGTTTGCGAAGTTCAATGAGAGCGTCTACTCGGGGCGAAACTTTGAGAAGCAGTATGATACAAAGATCGAGTATAAGATCGCGGAAAAGTGTAAATGCGGCCACAGAAGCGGAGAGCAAGTGAATACTTTGAAGAATCCTGATTTTCGAAATACTGACTTATTTCCTTTTTTCTCTCTCTCTCTCTTTCTCTTTCTCCATCATTGTTCTTTCCTTTACAATTATGTGATACCGAAGCTACCAAAATCAAATTATAGATACGCCTGTATCTAATCGTATCAACAGCAGTTTCAGATCGATGAAAAAACAAACTGAAACGTTATTTTAGCTCGTTACTACTCTATTAAGATAAGTTTATTTAATTAGAGGAAGAAATGGTTATTGCAATTTTAATTTTAAGTATTGACAGTAGAGAAGTAGAACATCAATTTTCATCAAGATTAAAATCAGAAGTCAAACAAAATGCTCTGATTAGACGTTTTACTTTCAACTCTGTAAATTATAGAAAATTCTTACCATCTTCTCTATTATATTCTAAATGTGTGACGTCCTTGAAATCTGATCTGGATTTCGAGTAAATAGATAGGAAGATTTATTCAGTCATGTAGTATTAATGCAAAGACACAGATTTTTACAGATTTTTTTTATTGCAGTTCATACTTATTGTATATTTTTACCACATTTGTATTTAATAGGAGAAAAAAACTGATGTTATAAGTTTAGAAACGCGTGATGTTTCGAAACTCTTATCTGTTCCTTGCGAAATACGCGTCCTTGCGAGAAAAAAGGAAGAAAAGAAACTAATATTTTCAGATGCACTATGCCGATCCCGCGGATGGGAAACAGATAAGAAATAGATAAAAGGCAAATATGTACATACTCGAGACAATGCGAGGACGACTATACATTTTAAATAAATTGATCACGTCGTTGCAGCTACAGCTCGTCACTGTTGCTTATGTACGCGTATAGTATTGTATGTAATACAATGTACATAGCGGATGCGAATCAAATTTTTGAGTTATATCAAATGACGCGACTGGCTGCGCATTGAATGCGAATGAAAATTGCGCGTCCTGAAATGGAAAATTTTTGAATAGCAGCTTTATTGTGATAACACGACGTCTTCCCGTTGTTAAGGAATATTCTAGAAATGCTGTCCGTTGAAATTCAGATCTCGATATTTGTATTTATATGCAATATTTTATATTGTGAATAAGAATATTCAATTAATTGGTATCTCCCGTTGATCTGTGTTAATAAACATAAACTGATTGAGTCGGATAATTACCGCCATTACCCTTGATTAAAAGACATTAGTTTGAGTAAGAGTCGCTTGGTTTGACGAAGGTGCGATCATTAATAATAAACGGTAACGATTATCGATAGGTTCTCGATCACAAACGAGATTATATGCTAGTTTAATTGTCCCACGATATTGCATTGTATTGACAATTGTCAACTCGACAAGTCTACGTTAATACCGAGGAATGTTTAATATTACACGAACATTGGGATTATTAAAATTGTATAATTTAAGTCACCTTATCATTGTATTGTGATCGCCCGACAATTCATCAGTACGCGTAGAATTTTAGAACTTGTTCAACGAGACCACGATTCACCATATTCTGCAAACGTTTAGAACCTAAGAATCGTGCGAGCGCTTTCGTACCATCGATTTTATGATCTTGAGATAAAGAATAACGCACGCAATAATTTCCGTTAGATATTTGTGAATTATTATTATACCTGGAACAATTGGCATTGTTCAAGAGACATTATACAGTATAGAATGGCTCGCGTAACTATGTTGAGCCGCAGGGAAGACAAAAGAAATTATTTGATCCGGGGAAGTAAGTACTCAGATCGTTTTATATCGAAATTTTTTTAAAATGAAAATTAAATGAAAATTCAAATTATGGAAACCTTTCCACTTGAAGATTATTTATTCTTGTTTTCCTTCCTTTAAGTGTAGTGACATTCTTCTTCTTCTTCTTCAGCCTATAGACGTCCATTCCTGGACATTTAGGCTTCTTCCATTTTGGAAGGTTTTTGGCATTAAAACGCTACGCCAGGTGTGTTGGCGAGTGCCTGTTATTATTTGGAGGCAGGCTCCCTCCCATATATTCTCTAGTGGTTTACCGTTGTTTTTCCAAGAAGTGGCGATCGAATAAAAACCGACGATTCTTGGTCGAATTTAAACTCGGGTCTTCGGCTTGTTAAGACGACGCACATTACTCTGAGCTACGACCGCCACCGTAGTGACATTAGTACCGTGGATTTCGCCAACATCGCAATTATAAGGCTAGTGATATGCTAATTTTCTTAATAATAATAATTTTTATCGTATGTATGCGTGCGTGCGTGCGTGTGTGCGTACGTGTGTGATCACTCTTCATAATTTATTAATTTTTCACAACATATTCTTTAATGTCACATTGGAAAAGGATGAGGAGAGTCAAAAGAGACATATTAATATCGTTATTATTATAAATTGATAATCAATTTAATATTTGATCGTATATTTTTGTTTTAGATGGTACATTTCTGCTGGAGATTTGTGCAAGTTTGAAAGTAACAACGCGTAGTCTACTAACAAGTAAACCTACGGAAGTGTCACTCACCGATCTTAATGAAACTTTGCACATTTGTAGAACTATGAAAAATATTTGACACATTTTTTTTATCGGCAATGGTTCGGTTTGAAGGGTGAAAATCACCCCTTAAAGGAAATGGGGTTGAAGTTATCATTTAGTTTTTAATAAAATTGGTATTAATATTTTGGTCCTATATAATACGTATAGTGCGATAAATTATATGATAATATTTGTGAAATTTTGTATATTTCTTATTACCGAGAAGCAGAACCAAATTATTAATACCAATCTTATTAAAAACTAAATGATAACTTTAAATATTAATATTTCGTTTTTTATAAAAGATATTTTAATTAGTTCATATAGATATATATGGATGTAATATATACGCAAATGTATGTAATGTGTATTTAGTAGCTACCATAATTTGACCGCCATTTTGACATCAAATCCTACTTTTGACATCAAATTTAGTTTTGATCCCAAAAACCCCTTACAAGTATTTTATTTTCTAAAACTTTCAACTTCTGTTTGATATATGAAATCTATCCATTATCTTTAAGAGATAGTTTTCACCCTTCAAAGCGAACCATTGCCGATAAAAAAATATGTGTCAAATAATTTTCATAGTTCTACAAATGTGTAAAGTTTTATTAAGAGATCGGTGAGTGATACTTCCGTAGGTTTACTTGTAAGACAGAAAGTGTACAAATAATTACACAAATAATATTATTAAGCGCTAAAGATCCAGACCATAAAAAAATGGAATGTTATTATTTACTCAGAATTGGTTGCGACTTCTTAAAAGTTTATTTATCTCTCTTTTTTCAGTATAATGACTTATATCACATTGGTTGTGAGATTTATTGTACATAGGGATTTAATTCTTTGATGATTTGAATGACAGATTTAATTCTTTTTATTTGTATTTCGCACTGTCTGCGCTATTTGTCTACTCTTGTTATTTTTATCATTTTTGCGTTGATTTGTTTTTTTTCTCTAGTGTGTTACTGAAGAGGATCCAAAAAAAGAATCGAAACATGATTTGAAATATAATAAAAATTGTTGTTTTCTATTTATATTTGATTAAGTTATTACACCTTAATTATTGCGCTTGTCTCTTAATTGCTCTTTTCTATTGTTTTTTGTTCTTAAAAGTTTATTATTATTAATTTTAATTTATTAATTCAATTTGTATTAATTTAAGATTCTTGTTCACTCACCAGCCATCTTGAGTTGATAACGTCAGAAGTAAGAAAATATTACTAAAAATCTTACAAGATAACATTGCAAAGATTAGATTTTGAAATAAAAATGTTTTTCAATAAGATAGCGCTTGTAATCGGTAGAATAGACTTGCAAAATATATCGAAAACTCCTATCTTGATTCCTATGAATAATCAATAAATAATCTATGTATGTCATCAAATTGAATTGTGCCTAATCAAAGATGAAAATAAAGTGTTTGATAGCTACCAAATTGGAATAAAAATATTTGCTTTCACATATTAAATTATAACAAAATGAAAGTCTTCGGTCTTCGAAAATCTTACTTATAACACCTCGATTATTTTAACCCTATTCGGTCACACTTCAGTAAAATCGCGTAACGGTCACACTGGGTGAATTTCACCCAGCGTCGAAAAAGTAATATAATAAATAAATATAATATAATATAATAAGTAATATAATATTTTCATAAAAAAAAGAATATAATATTGCTCGTCACAAAAAGTATATTTATTTTAATGTTTGAATGCGCGAAAAATGTCGAATTTTAAAGAGTGTTTATTTTACTTGAACAATGAAAATAAAAAAAGTAAAAATTATTATAACACAAAAATATTGTAAAAAAAAAAAAAAAAAAATTTCTCTTGGGTGAATGTCACCCAGTGTGACCGAATAGGGTTAATACAAAAACACTGCACGAGAAATGATGCCGTACGTTTTATTACAAAAATAATTTAACTAATTTTGACATGACAAAAGCATACACAATACATTCGGTATATTCATATATTTTGTAAGCAATAAGATTCTTGTTTCAACTGTTTTTCAATTGAGTCTTGGCAATCGAGTCAGTAGGAGTACACCAAAAAAGAATGTTAAACATTTAAATCTATTCTTTTTTACCTTTTTTATTGTTATTTAGTAGTTGAAGGGAGAACATAGGAATTTCGTTTCTTTCTAATCAACATGATTATTATTTGTCATTTTCAAAGCAATCATGCTACCCCTACCAAGCATTTCTCCATAAGCTGCACTTTAAATACGAGTATAATGATTTCATAATTTTTGTATTGTCCGACTTGGAAAAGTATTATTCGCTTATAATATTTTTTAAATATAAATATATTTCTAGCTGCAAAACTTTCTACAGAACTAGATTCTGCAATTTGGATCTCAAAAATTTATAAAAAGTAAAAGTACAAGTTTTTCCGTAACTCGCTGATTGCTATAAAAAGAACTTTAGAATTCTATTTTAATTATTTCTCAAAAATATCGCTTTGTAAGAAGTTGCGTTGATTCTCTTGAATATCACAATTTCAATGTCAAGCCCTCTCAATATTTTGATTGTAATATAAAAAAATGAAATCAGGTTATTGGTATTCTAACAGTTTATTCATATCGACCCAACTAATTTTCTTATATTATTGATAGTGACAAATATCCCTACTAAAAAAATTACGTGATTTCGTGATGAAATCAACAAAACATCACGTGATTTCTTAGACAGTACGTGATGCTACACAATTATGTGATTTTCAAAAATTACATACCATTAGAAAATCATGTGATGATTTGAAAATAATGTCATGATTTTTTAAAATTTCGTGTCATTAGAAAATCGCTTGCTGTAAACTTACTTTTTAAAATTTATTACAAATACCAAATGGAATAGAATAAATTTTATTCTAAAAAATTATATGATTTAAGTCCATTTGATATTTGTAACAAATTTTAAAAATAAGTTTACAGCAAGCGATTTTCTAGTGGTACGAAATTTCTAAAAATCACATGATTTTCTGATAATATGTGATTTTTGAAAATCACATAATTGTGTAGCATCACGTACTGTCTAAGAAATCACGTGACGTTTTGTTCCAATTCGCTACGTGATTTTGCACGTGTCACGTGATTTCGTAACGTGATGAAATCACGTAATTTTTTCAGTAGGGATGTTGCGAATGATCAAAGTTAGGTGAAATTATTAAATCATTTTGTCGCAGCGTTGTTGGAACCGGAATAGTAGTCAAGGTTTTGTGTTTAAGTAGCAAGACGTTTATCGACCTGCTTGTAGTTTATTTCTGACTTGCGAGTTTGGCTCGGTCGAAACGTAAGCTTTCCAACAGCGCGACTGATATTGTTGCGTACATAGCGTTACGGGAATTCGCTATTCGTAGACAGCAGTACGAGAATCGTAGTTCGATGGTCGATAGTCTGCACGAGTGATATCCTAGGCAGATTTTCTTCGTAAGACGATAGATGAATGGAGAAAATTAAAGTTATTTCAATACTGCGATTAATAACAATTCAGTGGTAAATACAGGACGATTAAAAAATTAACAAGTAAAAGAGACTTTGAGAATTCAACGCGGTTGACAGTGCGTAATTTAAGTGCGTAATATTGCTTTTTGTTAATTAATAAAAGGTACAAAACAATTATAAATTGTACGTTTCGGTTCTGTTTTGAGTCATTTTCAGTGTGTGACGTGGTGATAATTAAATTAAATATTTTCACGTTTTCAGACAAGCATGACGTGAGTATTAAAATTTTTAATGTACAAAGAAAGCAAAATTAAAAAAAAACCTACTAGAAAAATTTTTGCTAATATTTATGATTTGTAAAGTATTCAGACAGGATAAAAATCAGGATTAACCGACCAAGAGAAGTGAAGTTCGCTCACCAAATTATGTCCAGAACGCGAGATATTGGCTGCGGTCCGATATTTACTGCCAGTACTGAAAATCTATAGTGTATGTGACGCAAACTATAGATTTTCAGTACTGGCAGTAAATATCGGAAGCCATTGACAAATATTTTTAAAAAAATTACCATAGTCTGTTAATATTTATCATAAAATCATAAATAAAACAAGAAATTAATTATTACACAATTATTCTTGATGGTGTTACTTTTATATCAATGTTGTAATTGTAACATTGTTATGCAAAAACATCAGTGTATAGTTTTATCTATAACTAACGATGGAAGAGCAGATAAGTTAATCCTTTGCCCTACAACCACGTGTGAGACTCGTGGTCAGGTATTCGGGCCAAAACTGATTATCACGAGCCTGGCCGGTGGTACATCGGTCGGGCCAAATGTAAACATCACGGGCGGTCTTGTTTTCGTTTCGGGCCCACACTGTTGGATCTTACATCGTAGGGCAAGGGGTTAATGACGCTACAAAATAAAAGACATACATATGTATGTATACATAGCTTGCTCAATAATTTTTTGCTTCTTTTCTCTATTTTAAAATTTATATCTGTTATTTAAATAATAATTGTATTCAGATAAAATTTATGCTGACACATTTCATTAATTTCTTATTTATTATGTAATTATCATGTATTTTTTATGTCTCATATCAATCTTTTTTTATATACCCATATTTGTTTTTTTGAAAGATATCTGTCTAGATTTTCGATAGTATCTTTTTTTGTGATAGCTTTGTTACAAATAAATAATTAATATTAGTGCAATTAGTTCTAAATTGCTATAAAGATTGCTAAATTGCCCATTGCTTTACAATTTATTTGTCTATTTTTGTTTATTAGAATGCGTAACAAAGCGTTACTTTTGTCTTAGTATTACGTATTGTGTAATGAACAAAAATAAATTTTATTATTAGCTTTTTTTCTTGATTTTTTCAAAGACTAAAATATTTTTCTTTGCATTCTCTTTACATCTTTATTTCTCATAGAACATCAAGTTCTAAAGCTTTTTCAACAGATTAAAAATTTGTAACGAAACACTTTTTAATAATATTAAGAGGGTTCCTCCTAATATATAATATATTTAATATATAATATTTAATATATAATATTAGATGATAAGGTATTATTTGACAGGCAAACTGGCCACGTGCAGGCTTTTTAGCCAATCAATAAGTGATCTGCGCGCCGAACATGGATTGTCAGCCTAACGCAGTTAAACAACGAATTAAAATCATCTTTCGATTACGAATGTTTGGTAAATTGAATAAAGATTTTATTGCGAAAAATATTACTTCAGCCAGGATTCAAACCTGGAACTTCCTCATTCCGTGCGAGCGTCATACCAATTCGACCACCAAGGCATATGATAATATTTATCGCAATAATCGATACACTTAGTGCGAGCTTATTATTTAAGCAGCGTCTCTAGTGGGGAACACCATTCTTTTAAGTCAGTGGTGGGATACAATTTTGAAAATAGTCTTTTCTTCTCCAGTAATTAAGATAACACATGATAAGGTATTATTTGACAGGCAAACTGGCCACGTGCAGGCTTTTCAGCCAATCAATAAATGATCTGCGCGCCGAACATGGATTGTCAGCTTAACTCAGTCAAACAACGAATTAAAATCATCTTTCGATTACGAATGTTTGGCTGTATGGTGGTCGAATTAGTATGACGCTCGCACGAATGAGGGAGTTCCAGGTTCGAATCCTGGCTGAAGTAATATTTTTTGCAATAAATTCTTTATTCAATTTACCAAACATTCGTAATCGAAAGATGATTTTAATTCGTTGTTTAACTGCGTTAGGCTGACAATCCATGTTCGGCGCGCAGATCATTTATTGATTGGCTGAAAAGCCTTCACGTGGCCAGTTTGCCTGTCAAATAATACCTTATCATCTAATATTATATATTAAATATTATATATTAAATATATTATATATTAGGAGAAACCCTCTTAATATTATTAAAAAAGTGTTTCGTTACAAATTTTGATCATGTGTTATCTTAATTACTGGCGAAGAAAAGACTATTTTCAAAATATAATATTAGCTTCAAACTGTAGAAAATATATTTTGACAGCAAATTTGCAAATTTTGATCGCAAGTTTCCAAGGTGTCGTGCGTATAACTTCTATCATTTGTGTATATGTAGCGTGTATATGTATTGCGAAGGTCGTATCGATTTTTTTCCCAGTGCTTGAACAGTAAATTCGCATACAATTTCGCTCCGGGGAGAACGCAAGATGTATGTACACATCAAATGTGTCGAACGAATCCTGTTACGAATGAATTTTTTATGCTGCACGGTTAAACGGTAAAAAAGTTGCAGTTTATAATTGTGAGGCATGTAACGAGACGTCACATTTGTAAGGGATATATTGTGTGTTAAACTTGATTCCGCGTCCTTTTAGTATGACGCAACAGAATAAATTTTCTTACTTTTCATATTTGGATACGATGTTTTTATCATCGAGATTTTTTCTTCAAGATTCATGGAGGGTAAGGATGTTCTGGATGTTCACTAACAAAACTAATATTGACAATGGCCTGAAAATTAATATATTGTTTCTATTTATTATTATCTAAACTCGTATTCAAAACCTGATTCTTTAATCGGTTCATGAGTTATTCAACTTTTAATTTTGTATGAGTTCTTAGAGCTACATATTCTTACTTATATAAACAAAATTATGAAAAAACATCACCAAATAGAACAGAAAGTCAAAATAAGATCAATTTGATGTTATATAGATCAATTTACATCATATTTTGGTCATGATTTGGTCAATATGACCAAATTGACATTATTTCTTACTTTCTGTTTTACTTGGACATTGGCAATATTCTGAAACTTTGTTTATGAGTCAATTAAATATTAAGCAGTGTTTCTAAAAAAAATTTATATCGATTCACTAATTTATTCTCGAGTTATTAAAGAAAAATGATGCAAAATTTCGAAAATGTGCTACGATATACTCTTGAATATTATGTTAATCATATTTTTTTACGTATCTTATTTATTTTAAGTAAGATGTATTTTAAATAAGATTCGGTGTTTGATAATATTATTAATTTACAAAAAAACTTTTTTGTTTCTTGCAGTTGGTATCAGGCCTAAAAGTTTTGTGCTAACAATCACAAAATTCGCAAAATATGCACACACATTCATTTGCAGTGTCAGATGTCATATTAACTAGTATTATTTAAGTGCTTTACACGATGAGAGTACGTATAGTGCATGTCTTATACCAAAAAAGTGTAGTGTATTCCATCAATTTTAAATTGAATAACTTTTGTTTGGGATTGTACCAGATTGAACCAGAACATTCTTAAATTCAGAGATTCGATAAATTAAAATCACGTGATAACACGTGATTTCTTCATTCACATCTACGTTAAGAAAATATTTGAAATTCGTGAATGTAGAAAACAGAAAAAATAATATTTTAGGTTCTTTTCTTTGAGAAGGAGAAATGTCTTTTTTTTTTAAATTTTAATCAACGGTGAAATTCGAGAAGCGCGGGTCAGCAATCTGACTCACATCGTTCATCTCTCCTTATTCTTCCGCAGCGGCAATCAGTCTTGCCTCACCATTGTTATTTCTTTCTTTTCTCGCTACTGTTGATACATAGTACTCACACATGTGTACTATGTATATATCACATAATATATCACATAATACATCCATCACATTCCACATGCCGAGCTCCCATATCAACAGTATTCAATCGGATTTCCTCGTAGACAGTGAATTGCGTTTCGTGACGAGAGCCTCGTCATTTTACCGTCGTCGTTTAACCGCAATCAATCGTAAAAATACTGCCGCAGGTAGTAAATTTTAAAAATTATACACGTAGTGGAGTGATATCCCAATATTTACGAGTATCGTAGTTACAAATTATGACTATTTACAGTCGATTTGCAATAATTTCTTTGACAATTTGTTAATAGTTTTTGTTCATTATTTTTTCTGTAATACGGGAATACACTACACGAATAAATGACAAAATTTGCTGATGCTCGTTGATACAAATCAAAGATTAGACGAAAAGCAATATAATTATACGAAAAGCAATATAATTAGTGCAACGAAAGAATAAAAGTGTAAGTATTAACTTTAATACAAAGACTATGTATGTAATTAATTCTTGGACTTGGTGAAGATTTACAAGAATTCAAGCAATAGAGAAACTCTTTCGATTTATTGTGAAAGATGTCGAGTAGCGTGAAATAGTTGCGCAATATTGGAAAATAATGTAAATCTAATATACCTAATATTGATCCAACATTGTAAGATGGATGCCTCCTCTTATTAACCCAATATGTCTGTTCAATATTGATTTAATATTGGTTTAATATTTACATTCTGGGATATACATATTGAGAAATCTAGCCAATGCACTTCCAATATAAATTTATCCAACATTCCTAAGGAGAACAAGAAAGTCAAAATAATATCAATTTGACGTCATATTGACTAAATTATGAGAAAACAATGTCACGTTTTGGTCATAATTTGGTCAAATATGATGTCAAATGACATCGAATTGACATTATTTTGACTTTCTGTTCTTTTTGGGATTACGTATCCAATTGTTTCGAAATGGATTCTGATAAAAAATTTTTAATTATTTCCTAGACCTTTTGTAGCATTTTTCTTTAGAAAAACGCAATAATTCTGACTGGAATCCATTTTGAAAAGTTCCATACATGTCTTGAGCAAGGTATGTTAAGGTATGAATTATTAATTGGACCAACAATGATGCCACAATAAATACGCGACCGCAACGAAAATCGGATATTACGCACATAAAGAGAAAACATGTACATGTGCGCTCCGAGTGCCACACGTGTTTTTTGGTGTATTTTCACTACCCGATTTTCGATTAGCATCTTTATTGACCTCACTCCTCATTCTGACATCACTGACAACCAACTTCGTGGAAGGCATTCAACATAGAGGTTCGCGTTATACTAATTGTACGCAGACGTGATAACGACGCTTCTTACGTAAGAAAATATATTATTTTAATAAAAGACATTTTTTAATAAACGTTATTATTTTAATAAAAGATAATTAGAGTAGCGAATAATCACACAATCGCAGCTGCGAAGTTGTTTTAATAATAGCATTCGCGGAATGTTTGCTAACTAACCTTAATGAATGGTTAGCCGCAAGATATTCGCAACATAAGTACAATATACAATATGTATGTATATATCCAATAAATTCCGTGCTCATCACTTTTGAATGAGGTATCAAATGCTTATACACGCATAAAAATTACGTACATGTGTAAAATAGCAAATTTTTGTCTAAACGTTGTTATTCTTATTCTCTTATATAATTCTCTGCTTGGTCAGAGTGTAAAATTAAGTCTTACAGAACACATTGTTGCTATTTGTGTCTGCTTAAAAATTATTTTTATCGCTTTATCAAGCGGCGTCGGACCACTTTGTGATCTGTCGCGTCGGCATTTACATTTGACATTGACCCTTTGCTTACAACTTTCGATATCTCGTCGCTCCTAAACGTTAATTTTTACGTATATTTTTTGGGATGCTGCAGACACACGCAATCGGCAAGTGTCGTGGGCACAAGCATTTCGGTTCTCAGAATAAAGAATAAAAAGTAATCGTGTTGACGTTCACGGAAGAAGTCTCATAATTTGTTGGAGAGACAAAGTACGTAACATATATCGAGTTAACATTCCATTATATAAACTATTTATAATTTACTCGTAATAAGTGGTAGGATAATATTAAGTATCCAAAAACCATTTAACCGTTACTGTTAATTACTGCTAAAGATTCGATATTTAGGAATCTTAGGAATATAGTAAAGTCCTTTACTTAATTAAATAAAGTAATTTAAATCCTAGAAGGATCCTACACGCTTTTCTGTTTTAAATCCTTGTAACTCGGATTTTAATCAAGATTTTTAGCCCGCATTTGATATTTTAGACGTATGAAAAGTTGCTCTTTTCAAAAATCTAGTTGGCGAGAGGGAGACATTTGAAGAAAAAGATATAAAGATTGAAAGTGGAGAAAGATTAAAAAAAAAGTAAGTGACCTCTATCTCTTAACTGATAAAAATATTTAACTAATCAATAATTTCGTCTATATCTTTTTGAGTAGAATTTTTATTATAAGGCATACAAATAACAATTATATCGATTTATTTTAAAATATAGAATTATTACAATTAATTATACAAAATTATTTATTAAATATTTATCAAAAAAGGCAAGGGTTGTTTATTTCTTTTTACCTCCACTTTCAATCTTTATATCTTTTTTCAGATATCCTGTCCTATTACCCACTAGATTTTTGAAAAAAAAAACTCGTTTTACCCTTGAATATCAATTGTCGTCTACGAATTTTTGATTAGGATTCAAATTACAAGGATAACAGAAAAGCATATGGAGGTTTCCTAGGACTTAAAAGGATTAACTCTTAAGCTACAATCATAAATATTTCGTATTCCGATCGATTTCTATACACAGAAATTTCTCGAAGCTCCCATTAATCCATATTTCCTTCTAAAAAAAATTTGATAGAAGCCTTTATGCGGCTGGACAATCGAAATCAATAATTTCCCTGTAAACAACACCGGGTTTGTTTCAGCGTCGGACACGAATGATCGTGATTGTAGGGATAAGACTCCTTTTGTGCAAAGTGAAAATTTTGTAAAACTCATTGTATTTTATTTTCATTCTAAATTAATGTCTGAATGTCTGTCTTTATTTAAAATTTTTTTCAAAAGAAAATCACTTCTTCTAGAAAAAATGGATTTATATATATTTGCCTGTAAAGACTGTAAAGTGTGATGTCTTTTTTGTATTTGCATTTTATTAGAACTTATTTTTGAATGTATTATATGTACCTAAATAAAAAAATACGTGTTTGCGATACTTTTTTTCTATTTACCTTTAATTGAAAATCACTTGTTCGGGCACTTGTGCTTCGGTAATTGAATTATACTATATTTTATTTTTTTCTAAAATGAAGTACAGACATTTGTTCTAGAAACTTGAAAATATGTTCACAAATTTTTTAAGGTTTTTTTAACCACTTTAAATAGATAAAAAAGATCAGACCCATGATTGTAGCAATAGAGTAGTTTTCCACTATATCGTAAGGATTAATTTAGCAGGTACGTTCTCGAAATCCTTAATGTTATTATGTATTTTCAACATCTTCTAATATAATGCCGAGATATTTATTTATCTAATATTTGATATTATCTGCATTATCATTATATTAAGTAGGTACATAAAAATGACGTTATCCAACATTACTAATCGCGTGTCGGATCGTCAAACTCCTGCTTGATCTTCATTGTTATCTCGATCGAGACGTGCGTCACAAGCCATTTGATCCTGTCACGTTCGAACAACACTGGCTGCTCAGATCGCTCAAGTTGTAATTTGACATCTCCACTAGAACGCGTTTAAGCTGCATGCACTTTACACTGCAACTTAAGTCGATCGTGACAGAACAGAAGCATAAAGTTTGCTCATTCTTATTGGATGTTTATTCGATTTACTCGAATCACGTACACACTTTGTTTTTTTTTTAATATTATAGAGAAGGGATGCTAAATTGTCAGCGGGAAATTCTTTCACCGTACAACAAATATTACGATCTTTTTGGGTGTTAGAAAAATATATGTAGTCTACTAACTTTAACTTTGTATTTATAATAAATTTTATATATATATATATATATATATATATAATGTCTCTTATATCTCATATATGTATAATGTGGGAGTAATATATATATGTATAATAGAATGTAGTAATATAATGTAGTAAAAAATGCATAGCATTGCAATATAGATGCTATAATACATAGAGTATATAGTATAAATACTATATATTATATATATATATATGTATTGGTACATACAATATTGCTCTTCTCTTTTTAAATATTTTTTAAATCGTCGAGTTTTTTTTCTGTAGTTTCAGATTAAGTTAATAATATTCCAAGCAATTTTAAAAGTTTTTTCTTTCAGTTTGAGTTACTTTTAGTTGATGAAACAGACTTCGTTTTTCTTTTTCTTCTTTCTTTTCCTCAATTTGGTTCGCCAAGTGAAAGTCTATAGCGTATCAAATATTGGTATCCCTTAGGACGATGAAGAACTTGAACGGCGTGAAGAATTCCATAGATACCGCAGATCCGAATGAAAGCACAACACTAAGGCCAAAGTTGGAGACTTTCGACGATATCTTACCGTATGTCGGTGACTTTGGCAGATATCAGTGGCTGCTTCTATTGGCCTTGCTTCCTTACAGCGTGGCTTATGCCACTCTATATTTTTCGCAATTTTTCCTTACCCTTGTACCACAGGAGCATTGGTGCAAAATAGAGGAACTGATTTCTTTAAATCTTACGCAGGAAGAAAGGTAAAGTTTCGCATTTTTACATTGATACTCATTAAGATTCCAAACCAAAATGATATATTTTAAATACCTTGTGTGCTTAAATTTATATTATTCTTATATTATATTATACAATACTGTAAAACATTACACTTAATCTTATTATTATTATTATATTAAGTATAACATTATATTTAATCTGTAATTTATCAAAGTAATTTTAGATTATAGAACATAGTTTAGATTATAGAACATTGTTTTAAAAGTTGGCTAATCGCTTAAATTTCCTTTTTTCGTGCATCTTCTGTCTTCAAAGAGATATTTTGTACATTAGAAGTTTTTTCATGTTTTCAGAGTGGAGATCGGTGTACCAAAGTCTCAGATTTATCCATACTATGACCGATGCCACCAGAAGGATTTAGATTTTTCCGTTACTCTAAATCACGGAAAGAACATTCGCGCGATCGAATTGAAGGCAAACAGAACTGTGCACTGCAACCACGGATGGGAATACAATTTCACGCAGATCCCGTACGCCAGTATAGCGGCTGAGGTGAAGTATCCTTGAATATATCATCCTATGCGGATTAAATGTATTAAATGTCTTTTATATCCATAGGTAACTCGTTATACAACTTTAATCCCTCATAAAATATGCTTTTCTGTGCCCCGGCTGTTTTTCGAAATTGAATTTCAATATTACCTATCTGTCGTGTTAACCTTCCTTCCCCACTTTCCACTGTCTTACATTTACATCCCAGATGTTCTGGTAACAAATTATTACGAATTTTAAAAATAAATATGCACACACTATAATGCATTCTCTGTCCTATTGACATGAATTGTAACGCTTGCAACATATCTTCCACTCTCGTATACCGATTACATTGTAAGATAACTCTCATTGCCCTATTCTGTGCTTTTTGTAAATTATTCATTTGTGTTTCTCCTACTGCAATTAACAATGTAGCACAATATTCGAAGTGTGGTGCTATGATCGTCTTATATATCATGCACCTAGCATATGCCGAGACAAAGTTACCCATTCTATTTAAGAAACTCGTCTTTTTCCCTATTTTTTTTTGCATGTAATTACAATGATATTTAAATGTAAGTCTATCGTCTATCATTATTCCTAGGTACTTCATAATTTCCACACGTTCTATTACAGTTTTATCCATACATTTTAGCGTAATACTACCTCGCAATTCTTTCCTTATACTTCTAACTACCATATATTTTGTTTTTTCTGCATTCATCTTTAATTTGTTCACATTCATCCAATCTTCCACTGCATTAAATGCCATATTCATTTTTACCTCTAACTCTGCACTACTTTCTCCTGTTACATATATTAAGGTATCATCTGCAAACATTTTTATATTACACTCTTCCGGACAGATTCTGATTATGTCATTTATATATACTATAAATAACAATGGTCCCAAGACCGACCCTTGTGGTACTCCATACTCTGTAGCCATTAATTTAGAACATTTATTGCTGAATCGAACTTGTTGAGTTCTATTTGTTAAATATGATCTCAACCATTCTAGTACCGTTCCTCTAATTCCGTATTGATACAATTTCCCTAGTAATCTTTCTCTATCTACCGTTTCAAATGCTCGCTTGAGATCCATGAAAATTACCCCCACCATTTTTTTTTTACTAATTATCAGTTTCCATTCGTCGATGACGGTTTGAATCGCTGTTTCACATGAATAACATTTCCTAAATCCCGACTGATGTTCTGTTATAATACTATTATTTTCCAAATACATTTCAAATTGTTCTTTCACTACTAATTCTAATACTTTCTCAAATATTGGTAACATATTAATAGGCCTATATTCACTTGCTTTCTTAGGTTTAACTACTTTTGGGATCGGTATTATTGTAGATGTTTTCCAACTTTCCGGACAGCGACCTTCCCTCAAAGAATGATTTATTATATCAACAAATTCTTCCTTTATTACACAAAACGCTATCTTTAATATCTCACTAGTTATTCCTTCTTCCGTGCCCTTCTTTTTTGGCAGTCTCCTAACAATTTCCTCTAAGTGTTTTATCTCAATTGTCTCAAATTTCTCCATAGTTCCTCTGTTTTCAATAACAAATATAATTTTTTTACCTGTTTCTCCTAACTGTCTACCTTCTATCGATTTAACTATATTATTTATACTTTGTATGTAATATAAATTAAACTTATCAGCTATATTGCCTTCCTCATTATTATTTATTATTTCAAAATCTATGTCTTCTACCTCCTTTATACCTACTGATTCACCTCTAATTACTTCTTTCAAAGTTTTCCACATACTTGTTGGATTATCTTTATTATTATCAATCATATTTTCATAGTATTCCTTTTTCTTTAATTTAATCAATTTAGTTACTGCATTCCTTTTAGATTTAAATTGTAACCAGTTTTGTTCTGTATTATCATATACCGCTTTCATGTAAGCCTCATCCTTTTTTGACACTGCTTCTCTTATTTCATCTGTAAACCATTTCTTTCCTTCCCATATTTTCGGAATTCTAAAATTCTTTTTAGGGGCTGTGACATCTAACACTTCTACTATACTGCTCACTAATTTCTCCGCTCTTAAACTAACATCTGAATTCTGACTCTCTTCTAATCTATCCTCAAGTAATTTAATAAATTCGTCTGCATTGAAGTCCTTATAATTCCTAGCACTAAATTCTCTGTATTTATTCTTATCTTTATCCACACATAGCTTAACTTTTAGCCACGCATGGTCTGTTATTTTTGGTTCATGCACTACCTGTACTTCTAACTTATTATTTGCAAAAATTAAATCTATAGTTGTTTGACTATCCTTCGTAATTCTAGTAGGACTATTTACATATTGTTTCATACCCAGATTCAACATTGTCGTTTGTAGCTTATTCGTGTAAAACGAGTACATCATATAATCTATGTTGAAGTCCCCTACTATTATAACTTCTCCCCTTATTGCTAACTCTTCTATTACATTTTCCAAGAATCTTATAAAATCACCGTGTGATGCACTCGGTGAGTGATATACTATCATTATCACGCCTTTATACAATTTTTCTTTTATTTCTATCGCAGCACACCAACAATTCGATTCTAGCTTTCTCTTTAATACTATACTATATTTAATGTCATCTCTTACATATAAGGCAACTCCTCCTGTATTCCTATTTTCCGCATCACATCTAATAATACTGTAACCTGATATATTCACTTCACTATCTTCAATTTCATCAATCAATCTGGTCTCTGATAATGCTAGGCATGCCGGATTCATTTTCTTCATAATCTGGTGCTGTATCTCATCTCTATGCGCTATCAAGCTCTGTGCATTTGTGTATAGTAGTAGCTCCGCTTCCTCCTGTAGTTGCTATTTAGCATCCTCCCAGCCTGCTCTTCTCCTCTCCTCCTGAATTGCCCTCTTGAATGTCGGACAATCTGCACTAAGGGCATCATGTTCCTCATTTAGTTTTAAATTGTACGTTTGAGAGAGAGAGAGAGAGAGAGAGAGAGAGAGAGAGAGAGAAGAGAGATCTAGAATAGCGATAAGATCGAGAGAGAGATCGATAGGAGAGAGAATAGCG
>CABEGB010001437.1:76985-125632 GCA_901521435.1 Crematogaster levior | reverse complement strand
CGGTCGGACGTGCTATCGAAAATAATAGTCGTGGGGAACTCCTACTCTACCAGATGCATACTTTTTCCCTCACGTGCCGGTCCCCCGTTCCTCTGAATACTCAAACGATCAAGCGATTAACTAAGATTACAAGGGATCTTCCTCGTAATTTCAATTGTAATCTGCTGTAGATCAATAATATGCGAATAAGCCATGAAAAATGAGAAAATAAAATAAAAATAAATTTACGCAATTCCTGTAAACACAGAAATATGGCGAATGTTGCATTTCTTGAGTAATTTGAATTGTATAATATGCGAATAAGTAGTGATCCAGCAGAACAGAAAGTCAAAATAATGTCAATTTGACGTCATATTGACTAAATTATGACAAAACAATGTCATGTTTTGGTCGTGATTCAATCAATATGGCATCAAATGACATCAAACTGACATTATTTGGACTTTCTGTTTTCCTTGAGAAGAGATAGAAGAATAAGATACGAATAAATCTACATATCTGCAACTTCCAACGCAGAAATGATAAAACGTTGCGTTTCTTGCACGCTGATTCTGGATCCTTTGTGATTAGCTAGATTGGGTATGTGACCGGGAGTACCTCATATCGACGGCACAGTCGATCTTCTTCTGCGGCTCTATCATCGGCGGTTTGCTCTTTGGATGGATTGCCGACCACAGAGGCCGGATTCCCGCCTTGATGTTCTGCAATGGCATTGGGTTCCTGGCCTCGATTGGAACTGCGAGTGCGAATACCTTCTGGTCCTTTGCCGTTTGCAGATTTTTTACCGGTCTCGCTTTCGACAATTGCATCAACATCCCACTGATTATCGGTGAGCGACAAGAGATGATCAGTCGCGTCTCTTGCAGCACTAAATAAGAGAATCTATTTCGATCGTTTCAGAATTACGTGCGAAAATAAGTGATCACATTTTTTTATTTTTCTAATATGTTACATAAATCTGAACTGCAAATTTTTATGGCAATGATGGACATGTCCGTATATAGTTTTAATTTTAATGAATAGTATTACGTGTGTGTGTGTGTGTGTGTGTAGACTACTTGGAAGTGTTTCGACGAAGAAAGATCATTGTATTCTAACGCGTTTTATGAAAATATGGATAGACATGAGTATTACGGCGCGTAATTCATTCTGTACTTAATTTAATTGTTAGCTGTTTTACGTAAGCTGTTAAATGGATCGCGTGTTATTAATTAATTTGTTAAATTGAATACTTTGGTACTTTTTTTTATTAATTAATGAATCAAATTTTGTATATGAATCCAGTGCTCGAGTACATGGCTGTGAACAGACGAACCCTCGTAGTTAACGTTGCCTTCGGCATATATTTCGCCGTTGGAAGCACAGTTTTGCCATGGATCGCGTACTACGTTGCAGACTGGAAATTGTTTGCCTATGTCAGCGCGATTCCGATGATGAGCGCCTTTATCACACCATGGATTCTTCCCGAAAGCGCTCGGTAAATAAATATTATGCACATTTTCAATGTATTCCACTCAATTATTCAAATCACAAACACACACAAAAGCTTTATATTATTGGGTTGTTGGAAAAGCCATAATGCATTTTTGCAACAGACGCTAGTTTATTTTTGAAAGTACTAGAGTTATTCGTATCTATGTTATTGCTATGTCACAGCTGACGGTTCTAGTTTAATTTACTTTTATTTAAAAAAAAAAAAAATTGAGCGATTTAGTTGAGTTTTGGAGATTTTGGAGACAAGTTGAAGATGAAAGACTAAACTGCATTTTTACCATATTTTACTATTTTACTTCCGTAAAGAGAAGAATGCGCATCAAGCTTGTGAAAAGTTGCGTAAAGTTTACGGTGACAATGCTCTACAAGAACGTCAGTGCCAATGAAATTCACGAAATTCCGTGTTGGTGATTTTGATCTCAATGACGCTCCTCGGTCAGGGAGGATGCCACCGAGATTGATGGCGACAAAATAAAGGCATTGATCGAGTCAAACCTACGTTACACGAAACAAGAGATTGCAGAAACATTGAACATCCATTATTCAAGCGTTCATGACCACCTGAAGAAGTTGGGATACGCAAGTTCGATATTTGGGTTTCTCATGAACTCAAAGAAGTTCATTTGACGGCGCGTATAAATATCTGCGATATGTTCATTAAACGTGAGAAAAACGATCCTTTTTTTGAAGCGAATGATAACTGGTAATGAGAAGTGAATTGTTTACAACAAGGTGGGGCGCAAACGATCTTGATCGCCTCAAACGACATCGAAAGCAGATATTCATCAGAGGAAGGTTATGCTCTCAATGTGGTGGGATTTTAAAGGTGTCGTGTTTTTCGAGCTTCTACTAAGGAACCAAACAATCAATTCGAATGTGTACTGTCGGCAATTGGACAATTTGAACGAATCCATCATCCAGAAACGTCCAGAGCTCGTTAATCGTAAAGGAATTGTGTTCCATCACGACAACGCGAGACACACAAGTTTGATCACTCGTTAAAAATTATTGGAGCTTGGATGGGATGTGTTGCCACACCTACTCGCCTGACTTTGCACCATCAGACTTCCACTTGTTTCGCTCTCTTCAAAACTCCTTGTGTGATATAACGTTAAATTCAGATAAGACTGTACATGCACTTTGTTCAGTTTTTCGCCGATAAAGAGAAGTCCTTCTATGAATGAGGAATTATGAAGCTCACTGAAAGATGGCAAAAGGTTATCGAAAAAAACAATATATCATTGATTGATTTTTGTTCTTTATATAAATAAATGACCTGATGATGAAAAACATAAAAAAAAACGTCATGACTTTTCCGACAAATATTAATATACTATATATATATGTAATAATTATTTATAAAATTATTTATATAAAATTTTATAATTAGAATGTTGTAAAAGGACATCATATTTCTCCGATTTAAATCAAATAAGTGCGAGGTTTAAATAAGATTTTTTTAGATGAGCAATGTTGAAATTTCTAGAAATTCATGTTGCTCTTAGAAATTTATACAGTTGTAAGCGTTTCACTGTTATCCGTGCCTCGTCCTGCGTTCTCCAAACTTTCCGTTGAAATAGCAAAACACTGTTTCACTATTAAGGTGGTTCGTCGCTAACGGCAGAATAGACAAAATGGTGCAGAAGCTGCGACGAATAGCAAAAATCAACAGAAAGTACCCCGACATATGCGTCTACGAAGTCTTAGTCGTAAGTAAAATTGATAATGAGGTGCAAAGAAAATGTGGAATGTGAGACCATGACACAAATCGCGCATCACTTACTGTCCATCTTATTGTTTTTACAGAGAAACTTGACCACGGCTGATACCCAAAGGGAAAGCGCGACCATCTTCGATATTCTGAAGTCACCGCGTCTAGCGAAGAATACTGTCCTGCTAATCTTCTTTTGGTGAGTAAAAGGCACAACTTCATTTCCCGTTGTCGCTTTGTCATCTTCTTCTTTATTCGATTTATCCTCTTTGACTTGCGGAGCATTAATTTTTAAAGATATCGCATTTCCATTTTACGAAAGGATACATTTCGATGTAATCTTCTTTCCTGAAAATATTGTAGCTTCATCTTAGATCTTATCTGCTAAATTTATTCTTTTACTTACTTTCGAGATCGGGCGCTATATTCCACTTTCCACTTTAATGCATTAGATATTTCACGCGACGAAGTTACGGATGTACTTTCGGTATTTTCTAGGTGCTTGACGATGATAGCTTTTGACGGCCACGTATACTCCCTCAAGTTGATTCCGAGCTCGGTGTTCGTCTCCTTTTCCCTCGCTTGCGCGACCGAGCTGCCGGCCGGGCTGTTGCTAACGTTGCTATTGGATCGCTGGGGTCGTCGATTCTGTGGATTTATCACTCTGGCCATGACCTGCTTCTTCAGCTTCGCCGAATTGCTTCTACAGTCAAGTGAGCACATACACGCGGGCTTTCAAATGTGTTTTTCGAATAAAATCAAGCGGTCCGTGATTTTTCATGCGTTTTTTACTATTCAGTCGCAGCGAAGCTGACGATGTCGGTGCTCTCGCGATTTTGTCTAAATATGGCAGCCAACGTGGGTCTCCAGTACGCTGCTGAATTGTTGCCGACTCCCATCAGGACGCAAGGCGTCGCACTGATCCACATTTTCGGCATTATCGCTCATTCCGTTGCTCCATATGTAGTAGATAGCGTAAGTGTGGTCTTTCTCGTGAGTTTTCAGTTAGGGAAGTTGGAACTCTGAGTTGTTCTATTATATATTCTACACGGAAATGTAATTAGTTGTAATAGTATTATTCGAAAATTATTTTTATAATAGTATAGTATAATAGTATAGAGATTCTAGCAAAGAAGTTTAATTACATTTAAAATATATTATAAATGGTTTATTATACAGAGTGGCTCCGGACATTCAAGCTAGACTCAAAGATTTTATAGAAAATTTAATTCTGAACAAAAAGTTTCCTATAAACATGGATCGAAAAATGCTTTCTTAAAAAATTAGCGCCCAAAAACCTCTGAAATCACAGTTATTTTATACATTTTTATAAATATCAAAGAAAGTATGTGTTTTTTAACAAAAAGTACCAAAAGTTGTAGAGATTTAAATTATCTTTTAAATGAGATCAAAATGATTGTAGTACGTCCCATAGGTTTTGATTTTCCCTAACTATTTTTCATCCATACTTCCATACCTATATAAACTATTTATCTCTATTTGCTGTTTACATATTTACAATTTTCCACTCATACAACCTATATACACTTAAACATACATTACACACACTTAAATTCTATTCTATTCTATTCTAAATTTTGTATAGTAATACTGAATAATATTGAAGACAAAAATGCAAAAGTTTTATTTGCGTCGCTCGGTATTTAATCAATTAACCGACATTGTTTTAGGCCAAGATTTGGGACGGACTGCCGATGATGATCATTAGCATCGTGTCATTTACAGCTGCTACCCTGGTGTTGTTTCTACCGGAGACGCTCGGTCGTGATCTTCCACAAACCCTACGTCAGGGAGAAGACTTCGGTAAAGAACAAAGTTTCTGGGCGCTGCCCTGCTGCGAGAGACCGCGCTCGAATCGACATTATCGTCCAAGCGAGCTGTAGTCTTTTCAATTCCGTTATAATAATAATAATAATCGTTAAAGAAATATAATTAAAAAAACAGAAACTTGTACCTTGCATGATAATATGATAAGTAATTAAGCTTTTTATATAAGTAATTAAACTGTTTTATACGAATTAATAAAGTTTATAGACAAGATCGGAAAGATCTCCCGATCTAAAGAGTGTTTTTAAGGAGGATTTATTTTTTAGAGTAAATGCATTAAAATTTACATGATGATAAAACAATTTGTTCTTTTATTTGTCTTTTTTTTACACAGTTACTTAACTATCTCTAGATGGCAAATGGATATTGATACCATGATTTTCAAAGAAATTTTCAAGTTTGACAACGAAAGATGAGAAACTTTATGTGATAAATACACTAATTTATATACCTGTATGTACATTAAATTATCTAAAGTCTTCTATTTACGTAACGAAAATTAATTCATAATTGCCATCGGTATGCACTAACAATTTCGCACTCTTGATGATACATCAAGAAAACGATGGCTCTTATTATAAAATCTATTTGCACAATTTACGGACTCAGGTCCGTTGCGTCCTTTCAACAATATCGAGTATAACAAGGTGATCTCCGTATCTGTATCCCGGTACGGAAAATGAGTTTGTCTTTTATGTACCGTGGATCAAAGACGTCGTTCTTCGAGATAAGGCAAGAAACAATGAGCAAAGGGATGGACATTCCTTTGTAATAGATATTTTAATTCCGCTGAATGTGATGAACGTGTATATGAATATCTGTATGAGTACGCGATATTTACTGGTGAGTAAATAAAACGCGATATTTGGCACAATGTGTAATGTAAAAAATCGGATACGTCAATATCAATTACATTGATTTCGAACCTTGTGATATCTCGTGAACGGTATAGAAAAATTAGCTCATTCGTTACTCCAGTTTTGCTAAAACTTTAGATAAACAGCACCCAGCTGCACCCCGAAAAAGAGCAGCTTTTTTCAATCCACGAATTTTATTAATTCGTTGAAAGTTGAAGTCGCATTGCGAGAAAACGATTCGGGAAATAATGGCACTCTCGAGACAGTCGCATCGGCTTCGAAATTGTGCATTCATATTTGCGTTCATGTCTATCTGAGCGTACACCTTGGATGGCGTGGAATTGAATCTTCTTATTTCGTATTGATGTCTTGCTTCACTATCGCGTGTTACCGCACTTGATGTGTCCATCACTCAGTTTAATAAGATCACACATGTAGGTGACTTGATCGCGATATTTACAACGATTTGGCATTACCGTCGGTGAATATCGCCGACCGTTATAATCTTGTACAATCTATATTTTGAATACTGCCATGTTGGAAGGCCGCGTTCATCATGCCCTCTTTTTTCTTCTTCTTTCTCAGTGATTTTTTCAATTTCGGAGTTCTGCAAAAATTACAAAATTTTTTTTGATATACTGAGAATATGAATTTTTTTTTATTTGAATCTAGTACGAAAAGAGATGAGAGAAAACAAACATGAAAGAAAGACAGAGAAAGAGCGAGAAAGAGAGAGAGAGCGCAGAAAGAATTACAGAAAACTTACGAAGATATGCAAGGAATCCACCAAAAGCTCTGATCCATGCCGAAGTCGTTACCCTCCTGCAGAGTTTCAGGCAATTCTTGATCCAAAGTTTCCGGTAGCCCTAACGTTAAGAATGCATCGACAAACGACAGAAGACCAAGTGCTATCAGTGGTAAATGTTGGTTGATATCCGCCTGAAAGTGATAATAAAGATTAATTTAATTAATTGCTCTGACAACTAATTTCGTTCGTAATCACGATTCTCAGGTTACTTTACCAAATAGACCACGTAGGGTCCGATGATGTGAGCGAAGTAGCCAATAATGTGAATCAGAGATACACCTTGCGCCCGCACTACGGTCGGCAACATCTCGGCCGCATATTGGAAACCGATATTCGCCGCGACATTGACACCAAGGCGTGCCATGATCGCCATGATTACTGCACCTGAAACATTGCGTTATGTAAATGTGATGTGTCACAAGCGCTATTCGCGATCCGAAACTTGGATCGCAGAACGAATCGAAAATCTTCGCACGTTTCCGTTTTATCTCTTATTAGCGTCCCCCGTGTCGGCTTCGCCCGAGATAATAGTGTGACCGAATCATACGTATTGGAAGTGATATTTTTTGAGCAGTAGATCTCGATAAATTTGATCGTACTCGAGGCATAGTGGCAACCGAGTAGAACCGGCGAATAAATCCGCGAATACAGAAACCTGAAGACAGTGCTCCTTATATAATCTGCTTGCGGGTGAATAAAGCCGCTCGCCGCTTAGCGGACATCACTGTACTACACAGGTTAATACAGCCGTAAATAAAAACATTCATTTCTGGATAATAAAAATATTTTTAGATATGTTATATAGCCTATGTCCGTCCTAGTATATGAGAATATGGTGTCAAAATTTGGAGTAAATCGGTTCAGTAGTTTTTGAGTTATGCGGTAACAAAAAAACAGACTTTCTCTTTATATATTAGTATAAATTTCTTCTTTGCATCCTTATGACAATTTTAAGATGAATAAGCCTGATGATAACAATTAATGTCACGAGTGACAATATAATTTACCTGAAGGAATGGCAATAGCGATGAGAGAGAAAATACCGCACATGAACATGGAAGCAAAACCCATCCATCGTCTGCCCCATCTATCAAGGAAGAGTGCTAGCAGAATCGCCGCCGGAAGCTCGGACAACGAGGCTAAGGAAAACGATGTGAACACGTCAGGATCCAACAGTTTCAAATTCCAAACGTGTCCGTCGAAAATCAGAATCATCAACAGCCTGAAAGCCAATAGTTCGATCAATAGTCGTTTTAAATGAAAATTATATCAGAACTGATTTTCTTGACACTCACCAGTAAATAATAAGCATGACGGTGATACGAGCCAATCGGGGCAACTTGAAGAGATCCAGGACCGTGTACTGATTGTGCGATTGATCCTTCTCGATCATGTTTTTGCAACTCTTTTCGAATTTCTCAAATACTTCCTGCTTTACTTCCCTGCCGTTGACTTTCGCACATTTCTTCAGCATATTGATCGCCTTGTCAATCTTGCCGCTCATAATGTACCATCTAAAAAACAAAATAAACCAACCATTATGCATCTATCAGCATCTATACACACGTATGTGCAATATATACAAAAAGTATAAAAGGCAATTTTATTGTATGGGATCATTTATATTTACAAATTTGATACAACACTATAAGAGTAAAGGCAAATACCGTGCACTTTCTGGGATAAGCCATGGACCGAGAAAAGCGACGATCAATGGGGATGCGGTGACGACGCTTAAAATTCTCCAATCTGCGATCCAATATGCGATCCACGGCAGGAGACTAGCGGCGGCGGCAAAGTAAATCCCGAAAGACATATTCGCCACCAGAGTTCGGTATTTCGGACCGACGTACTCGATCACTGTTGACCAAAGTTACATCAGTAATAACGAGAGTAATAATGACTGAGATATCGCAGTAATGTTCGTTGCAATAAAATTCTATTTCAATCGAATTTAAATCAAAGTTTCAAAACTTTAATCGAAACTACTGATACGAAAGTACCTATTCGTTTTACTTCTTTAATGTTGTTTTTTAGTCAGACAAAAAATTAATTTAAGTCCTTCATAATTTTTCATTTGATCGTGACGATACGTACCGATAATGAAGAGTAAGTTGAAACAATTGTCGAATGACGAACCAACAATCAGCCTTGCGATGCAAAAGGTCCAAAAGTCGTAGCAGAAGGCTGTTGCAATGGAAGCGAAGAATCCTACCGCATTGCAAGATACTAATGCTGGGATTCTGCCATAGTGATCGGCGATGTAGCCAAATATCAGACCGCCGATAATGCTGCCGACGAAGAAAGCCGATTGGGCCGCGAAAGTGAGGAAAGTCTTGTCGCAAACCCATTCGAGCTGGCAAAATAGTATTATTATAATGGCGAAAAAATTATTATTTTGAAAAAATTAATTATTAATAATCGATAGCGATAATTTTACCATGTATTGACAGGAGTATATAATTATATGTAGTTAATTTAAATATTCTTTTTGCGTGCTGATGAAGACTCCGTGAAGTCAAAATGTTCACTTATATTTTTATTTATAATAAAGTTTATATTTAATTTTATGATTTGAACGTCATCTAATTGTTAGCTTGTTCTTTACATATTTAGCCTGTTTACTCTCTTGATTTGTTATTATTTATAACGAGCGGATTATATTTTCTAATATTAATAATATTGTCGCCACAATGACGTTTATTTATCAACGTTTTTGGATATCAGAGAGTAAATTTTTATAAATAATTTCTACCATTTTTAGTTTTATAAAATTACAATGCTAAGAAGTTTGAATTGTATCAGACGAAAAAGCATCAAATTTAGTACATGCATACAGTCGAAGCTTACGCTTCATATTGGTGACAAGTATTAAATGCTGCTCGACGACGGACGTCACATCGGTATATAGTAATTAATTTTTATTTTGGATATTACACAATATCAAAAAATATTAGTGTGTAAACGATATTTGGTAACCAATTTCTCTTTCACTTTGTAAAAAGATTAGAATAAAGTTGCGCGAAGAAACTGCATTTGGTAAGAAGAGAAAAACGGCGAAGCGCAGTTGACGTTTCGTTAAGCACGTCAGTTGACAAATTTATTATTAATTAATTAGCTGTGGCGAGTGATTCATGGCGAGTGATAATGTCATGTTTTTACCTCGGTGGCAATCGAAGCATACGGTATCATCGTGTGATTGAAAGTCCATCCTTGCTTGCATCGGACTATTGGCCACGACAGATTGGACTCCCTAACACCTTGCTCCAAGAGTTCAGTGTAATTTACATCGTACATGTAGCATCTTGAGAACGGCATCGAGTTCTCCAGCTTCAATTCTTCACTGGTAGCCGGGGGGATCCCTATCATGATCCTGTCATAATTCAGATGCAAACAAAATCGTTAAGAAAACAATAAACCTATATAATATGTTTCTAACGCCTCTTCGCTATCGTATGTAATACATGCCGACGACAAAAGATCTGACAATGAGTGAGATCGCATGTCAAATGACATACTCGTTGTTACGCGCAAATCATATAATTGCAGACGGGTTCTTCGATTCTTCGGGGACGTGCCATTTTTGCCCGAGAAACACGATACGCGTTTTATACGTTTCATAAATCCCATGAAAGATAAAACAACAATGACAATTTTATTCTTATAAAGAGACAGGCGCGTTTCTACTATTCCCCGAAGTATTTATATTTGCAACGACGTCTCTTATTTTCACCCGAGGTAAATCGTTGTAAGTCGCGGTTGATTTTAATGACGTTTCGCATTTCTTAAAGAATTCTTTGGTTTCTTGATGATAAGGTGAAGAGAAAAAATTCTATGCAGTTCTAGGCAGTATTTCAAAGAAAAAAAAATATCACTTTATCTCTCTTTCTCTCTCTCTCTCTATCTATCTATCTATCTATCTATCTATCTCTTTACCTACCTATCTACCCCCCCCTCTCTCTCTCTCTTTCTTATGGAATTCCTATGGAATCTCTTCGAGGTCAAAGTCAAACTGGTTTTCTGTAACTTCGAATATGGAAAAAACACTGATCGAGTAATGTGAATCACATATGACCGTAATGATGGATTTTCCTATGTGGCAGTCATGCAGGAAAGTACAATTATCTATCTTATTATGACACACGCTTCGTGTGTATAAAAACACTGTAAGATAAATTATTAAATTATTCTGAAGTGCTTGAAAACACTATAGTGTATTAAAAAAATTGTATGTTTTAATTTAAAAAACTGTGTTCACTAGAGAGTTTGAAAATTACTGCCAAATAAATTTTCACGTCTGTTTACAATTTTTATTGACGTGAAAAGTTTATGTTCCCACTTAAGAGGTTATATACTTTGGTATAATAAAAAATCGATTTTTCAATTATATTTTTTTCTACAGTATTATCTTTCAAGAGTATTCCTCCCAATTTTCATTGAAAATTCACAAAAATAATAAAGCATAAAGAAATTAAACGTTTGAGCGATTGAGTAAAGGTGTACAAATACTGTTGTTAAGCTAAGGGTCAGTAAATATAAAAGATATTAAATGAAGAACGTCAAAGGAAGAAATATTGTATGGCCTAGACATCAACAATACTGCGTGAAGTAAAAAAAATTTATTCAATAATTTATTTACAGCATAATTTTATTACACGTAAAATTTTAAATGTTTTTTGCGAAATAGTGCATTGAAAATCGGTACCAGAAATATCTCGGAGACTAGTGAACCGATGATTTGCATGAAATTTTTTACAACTACTTTCAACACAAGAATCTAGTGCTACAGAATTTTTTGATTTATAGCTTAGGTTATTTTTTTATAGATAAAAAAGACTGATTTTTAGGTCAAAAATCATATTTTTCTATGAATCGCTGCCATTAAAAAAAATCTATATTTTGAAAATCAGCTAACAAGTATAACTATAATCAGTTATAATTAGTTTTATTCGTTTAGTTCAACGAAAAATTTTAGTTCTGAATGAGAGGGGGCGGAGGTATCTCTGGTACTGCAAACATTTTATAAACACCATATCAAGATTTCAATTTTTGATATTTTGATACTTTTTTATTGAAATTTTAAGGAGATATTCTCAAAAGACTGCTCTACAAAACATGTATTTTTATTTTTTTATAAAACATAATTTTATTCACAATAAAAATTTGTTAATTTTGAATCTCTAATTTTAGGGCTGTCAAAGGTATGTGACATCTTAAGGAAAAAAGAGAAAAAATAATTATGCATTTATTTGTATAACAAATGTTTGCTTACGATGGAAAGCCGACAAGAAATACATATTATAATGTAATTAGACGTAATTATACTTCTTACTTCAGAAAAATGTCCTTTTCGTAGAACAAGGACGTGAATTAAATACGGAAAAAGAGAGAGATCTATCTTTATAGTCTTATTTTACTTCTTAAAATAGTAATCACAAAATAATATTTTATTATTCTTATTTCCTATTTAAAATATTATGTGTTCAATTTCGGAAAAACCCGACAGGAACGCTAGCAATCATTCATTTTTTGTTTCAAAGTAAAAACTAATATCTTATTAACTGAATCACAGAGCTTTTAAATATTGTATATATGAATAATAAAATTTTTTTACGAAACGGATAAGATATAACCCTATAAGCGCGTAATATTATTTAATATTTTAGGTATATTCTTAATATTTTAAGCATATTCTTTGAATATTAAATATACACTTAATATTCTAACTTAATATTCTAACAATATACTTAAAATATTATATAATATTATGCGCTTATAGGGAAATAGCACATATTTTCTGTAATATTTTGTTGACTTAGTTAATTATATATAAATTAAAATATATTAAAATTTTGAAAAATTTAGCTGCATTAACTTTAAAATATTTTCATTTGAAAGTATTTTAGAAAAGCAATATTTTCTTGAGAAAATTGAGAAAGTTGATTTGTTAAAGAGAAATTTTGAGTTTTTAATCGTCAATAATCTAAAATTTATCGTCATCCTTGTAAAGACAAAATGACAGGAAATTGGAAACACACTACATGTATATGCATATTGGCAAAAAATCCAACACGCAAGGGTGAATCTATATATAAGCCGACTATGGTCCAAGGTCTTGGCCTCGAACCGACCAGACTTGAACTGTCGTTATAAAATAAAGCTAAAGGGAATTTCGCTATCTTCTCATTCTTTGTTATTGCAAGACTATTTCGGGTTTGTTATTAAACTTATGAATTTCGGAGATATCTTTCATCTTTCAATTCCGCTTCCACGAGAGTATCTTACAGGTCCGCGGAAATTTATCATGCTAATTATTTAAATATCTCATTATTCAATTTTTCTTTTACTTATTACAAT
Organism: Crematogaster levior; assembly: GCA_901521435.1. Taxonomy (NCBI): domain Eukaryota; kingdom Metazoa; phylum Arthropoda; class Insecta; order Hymenoptera; family Formicidae; genus Crematogaster; species Crematogaster levior. Next base: position 112,557 of record CABEGB010001437.1, on the reverse strand, counting down.
ATGAGGTATTGTTTATCTATCGTTTTAATTCGTAAGTGTACGTATAAAATATTTCAAGAGTGTTGAAAGAATCGTGTCTCCTCAAACTTACTTCTCGTAATCCGTAAGATTATAATGATCCAATTCCGGTATGGTGCACCAGTGCTCGGCAGGCACGAGGGTGATGAAAATTTGCGCGAAGTACAGAAAGGCGTAGACAAAGGTGAACGGTAGGAGCAAGATGAACAGAAACCATTGGTATCTGCTTGCCTCGCCAACGTAAGGTAAGATATCGTCGAAGGTCTCGATCTTTGCAGGACCGTTGCCCTCCTCGACTTTAGTGGACTCGACCATGACCGTCATCGTTGTGGTATCTGGAAAGAACGATGAAAACACTCGTGACTCCCTTAAAGAATGTTTATCGCAACAGCAAAGGAAAAGAATACCGTATCGGCGGTATTCACATGCGGTTTCATTCGTTGAAACTTGCGGGGACAAAGAACGAAATACATAATGCGATAACGAGACTAGACGGTATCATTATGTTGCTAATGAGCCGAGTGGATCTATTTGTAGGTGATGATGAACGCAGAAAGCTAATAGTAATAAATAAGAGGAAGGTTATAATTATAATAAATAAAAGACTGTTATGCGAATGCTATGATGCATATACTGGTCTTTTTCATTAATCACAATATTTTTAAATGCTAATTGACGAAATGGAATGTCAAAGTTGTAAATGATTTAGAAATAGAAGATTTTTTGGTTGTCAAATAAGAGTCGACAGTTCGAATTTCGAGTGATCAAGAGGATGTAAAAGGTCAAACAAGATTATTACACGTCAATAATGAATAAAAAAGTAGACTTCTCCTTCCTGTAGCTCGCTTCCACAACTGGAGTCGATATGGCTACTATCAAAAATTTGTTGTGATGTCTAAAATGTCGAGTGATGCAATACTAATAATAAGATACGAATATCGTATGCGATATAAAATCGGAAATGTGTATTACTGTATGTGTGCAGTGTAGCATTATGTGTATCCGAGTGTTGAACTCGGAGTCCGGCAAAAGTAGACGCATTAATAAAACAAACAAATATTAAACAATATGTTCTCTAGTACTTGCTTTTCGAATTTCATTCAGATCTATAATTTCTATCGTGACTCTGCGTCGTTTATCTTTGTGAAAGTCGCAAGATCAATCGGCACTTCTTATTTTCCTTGACAATCGGGACATTGTTTTAAATGCGACAAGAGCGCGCAACTTGGGATGTTCCCACGGATGTTCATAATTCGTTCAACGCTTTTTTTGAATGGATTCGGAAAAATATGCGCTTTTACATAAATTTTCGAATATAAATAATTCCGCCACGTGTCGTGCGATCGTGATTTGTGTTAAATGAGAAACGTTCATGTAACATGGCTGTTTATAACAGTTATGTCGTTGATAACTTACAAGAACGTCGAGACGATGTTGCATGAACACCACATTAATTCAGTGTAGAAGTAATTACATTGAACAATTATATACCGTCCTCGACGATACGTAACGAAAAAAAAAACGTTGCTGGTAAGTCATTGCTAATAATGCGATCAGATATTCATAAAGAGCGATGTGTACTTAAGAGGATTAGGAATAGTGAGAAAATAGACGGTAGTTGCCTTTAACAGAAATTACAATTTGCACTATCAAATCAAGAAAAGAAAAAGAAAACGATATCGCAAAAACAATCTAGCTTTGTTAATATATTAATAATCCATTGTCATTTCTTCTGCTAATTTACTCGGACCTAATTACTGCCGCATCTCGTTTATCAATTTGTAATATCTCGCTTCGTTAATCCAACTTAATTCCATTATTCCTTCTATCTGCTTTGTTCGTTGAATCAATACTTGCTTCGTTCCTAAGTGATCTACCACCATAAATTCCGCGATATATAAATGTGATATCTTTTTATAATGAAAATAGGAAATTTCGCATGGCAAAGTATGAACAATTGGTACAATTAAGTAATTGAGAGGATATAACAACAAATGATGTGATGAAAAAAAGTTACACATTCAGAAAAGAAAGGAACTGCACGTCAGTTATTTACAAAATATCGGGCTTTGTAAAATTTCTTATCATAACTTTAGCATCATAACTTCATCGCATTCAGTTTCACTTGTATTGGTGAAAAAAGAAGCAAACAAAGCTTCTTCTTGTACGAGAAAATTTTTCAACATTTATGATCCAAAAGACAAACATTTGTTTACCTATTGATTCTTTTCTGTAGAGAATAATATGAAGAGTCACAATAAACTGATGTAGTCACGCACAAAGACTTATAATAATCCACAAAACAGAAACTCACTTTATAAAGACCGTAAGAAATAAAACGGAAAATGTATGCGTTCAAAATATAAATAAATTCGAAATATATATAAATATTTTAATAGGTTCTTTCGCGCGGGATCGGTCACGATCGCGTGAAAAAGGCCGCGTCGAAGAAATCCCGATTTTCCAATTGTTCGAGTTGATATTTTTCGGACAATATTTTTCACGCACTACATCGTCGTTTCGAGAAGCGCACGGACTGTTAGCGGTGCAACCGATTGGTGGGTCTTTATAGTCTTTCCACTACAGATACAGAAAACCACGCGCTTCCCCACCTTGATGGGACCGGTAACGACCGATAGACGGTAGGCGCCGGGTCGGATAAATGCGACTTGTTGTTAACGCATGGGTGTCGTAACGGATAGCGTTTTTCGTGACGTCATTGGGAAACGCACGCACGAGAATGGGAAATTCGTTTCGTACACCGCATTCCCGCACGCACGATCTTTCCTGATCGCGCACGATCGTTCTGCGAACGTCATTCACGCTTTCCTCCACGGTGAGCCGCAATCTTTCGTGCGCAAGATTGCAAAATGCGTCAACTTTCTGGGTTCATTCCACCTAAAGGAACAAAATCTTTTGATGCTTGAAAAAATTCAAGAAACATCGAGTCACCAAAAAAATTAAGACTACTTATCGTACCTATACATATTTTCAAGTAACTACGTTGATTTTTTGTGTTTTTAACTCTTGGAAAGATAAACGAACGATTAAAACTTACCTTTTCAGATAAAATATTTATTCGTTGATGTGTCTCTTCCAGACAGTAAGCATTGGTCTTGGAGATGGTACAAAATAAATTCTTGAAATTTTTATTAGAATATATTTGTTATTACATTATTTTGTTAAATGTTTAGCAATTCTAATATTTTCATGATAATTAAAAATCTTTACACAGTCACTAATAAGATGCTTATTAGCATCAAAATGTTAAATCGATTATCGATTTGAATAATAGGAATTTATTATTCCAACAATGTGTTTTAAGATTGATAAATTATTGATGCACAGTTCACAAGAAAAGTATATAAAAATTCACACAGAATTATTTCGATGAATACCTTGCCATGGCCTTATATACTTTGATTTTTAATATTTTCTTTTTTCTTATTTATCACGCGCGCGCGCGCGCGCGATATGTCTGTAATTATATTAAATGTTTAGTATATATTTTAGATGCTAGAAAGAAATCTAAATCATCAATCAATTCTACTGACAGTGTAAAATTGATTAAATTAAAGACAATAATAAAATTAGATGTTTCCAGACTGATTAATATCGCGTTAGTAGTGCTAAATGGATTTAATGAGGATGTAATTACTCATAATTTTAAGTCGGAAAAGATACAAAAACATTTTGTTTAATCAAATGTGTTTCAGCAAAGTTTCGATATTACGTATTCAGCAAAAATGTCAGAAAATTAGAATGCACATGAAAAATCATTAATATGAAACACTGCTTATCTATTTTTGATCAATTTTTAATCAAGTACCGTACTTTTAATCGAAGGATGATTTAATATCTCAATAATAATGAAAAATTAATCGCGTGTCAAGCGATTCAATTCAATAATTTTATAGCATTTATGTATTCAATTGCAAAATTCAATTAAACGTCAATAATTAGGCGGAGAATATTCCGCTCCGGCGGCTTTTTCTTTAAAGTATCAATTATAAATGGTTTCGCTATTTTGAATTAACGACTAATAATATACGGAAATTGACGTAAATTAAGTATCAATTACAATTAGAAAAACATGCGTCACTAATCTCTTCGTACGAGAGAAAAGAAAAAATGTTTACGTGAATCATGAGGAACTTGTCATTCATAAAAGAAGCTCTAATAATAGATCTTCATTCGGCACAATTATGTATGTCATTGTTGCGTTTGTAGTTGTGTTCTAAGAGAGATTTACAATACAATAGTTTTGCAAACGATAATATCCAAACTAGGAGAATTTGCATCACGTGCAGTCGAGTATAGTATGCGAACATTTGTCTGCAGAAACATTTTTGAAGAATAACTATCCAAAAACATAAAATGAACCATGCGTTGTCACGCCAAAAATAAGCTCACAATAATACGATGAAACCTTTTCTCTTATGATACATAAATCTTTTCTTCTGTTTTATCTTAAACGTTTTATATTTTTCTTAGGAAAAAACCTGACTTCTTAAAAGATAACAAAGATAACAATTCTTCCTAAATTTATCGATAAATGTCGGATTACATTATGAAACGTTGCGTGAAGTAACCGCGATGACGAAAGAAGGGAGTTTGTTTGGTTTAAAAATCACAGATTTGAATTATTTTAATCTGAAAGTCACTACTAGTTTCGAGCGTCCGTCAGAAGGTGAGCGAGTTACATGCGCAGTACATCGATAAATTACATCGATCGTGCCTCAACTTCCGGCAGCGATGCGTTGTGCGTTCTCCTAGAATGCTCCAGAAGACGCGAAGACGACGACCTTGATCTCTGGCACATGCGCAGGGAAAACCCGAAGATAACCGGAATAGAACGCCGGCTTGGACGAAACACCGTGATGCCAAGAAAGCCGTCGAAAGGTAAGGTCGGACGGGACGAAACCGGTTGACGAACGCGAACAACGATGGAAGAGCGACGGAAGAGAAGGAATGCCGGAGCGTCATCATCTCGCAAGACGGAGGAAAACGCGCGAGTTTTTCTCGCTTGTGAGGAAAAAACTCGAGAAACGATGGGAGAATATTTGCGCAGCGTACGACGTCACGGGAATCCTGATTCTTTTTTTCTTTTCCTAAATGTCATCGCGCACGCACATCGCATCTCTTGATTTGTTTCATCGTTGCGTAGGAAATTACGTCAATCGACAACGCGCAATGATAAATTCATTTTCAGACCGACGATAAATATTCGTAACTATAGATTTTTAAAATTAAAACTTAAATTAAAACTAATAATGTTACTTCTAGCTTTCCCATTGGTGTCTCAAAGAGTTTGTTATAAAATTTGAAATAGCTTCGTAATTCTCTTACTTAATCGCATCTGTTTTGTTACAAAACTATAATGAGGTGGTTTTTACATAAATTCTTTTGATACAAACTGGTGATATTTTGTTTAACCATTAGTTGATGGCATTCGTCCAGTATAGCGATACTTATCACAATAAATGATCGATTAAAGTATTCGACGAAATCAGTATTGAACGAAATCGCGTGACCGATGATAGCGACTCGATATTTAAATTGATCTGTATTATGACAATGAAAATTAAATGTATTTGGCGCCGACAGCATTGTCGTCCCGAAACGATTAAATTGACACGGATGATATTAATTCTAACGCTCTCTGCTTGAATGATCGCGAGAATGTTGTATAGAGATCTTGCGTCGTCCTTGCGAATTGCAATAATTGCGTAAAACACGTGAATTTAACGAGCTGTTACGCGAGGACACGATAAAGGCGACATGCGAAACGACTTAAAGTAGTTACTTAAAGTAGTGACAGCATATCGGAAGCATGTCAAATACAAACGAAATAAAGATGCGAGCAATAGGATCATTGCCGAAAGATGGAAAGAAAAAAAATCTTTTGTCAGTGATTGACATCAGGGTCGTTTGCCGAACAATGAATTTGGTTAAGAATATTGTAAGAAGACATGTCAGAAGACATCTATTTTATTTATCAGTTTAAGTACACTAAAAATAGATCACTGATAAGGAAAAATAAATAATGAAGTCTTTTTATGATTATTTCTATATCTATATTTTAAAAAAAGTATTTTAATGACATTTTAATGGCAGATATTTCTTGATAAGTGTAAAATTTGCTATTTTATTATCACCGTTTGCCGAATGATGAATTTTATTAACAATAAGAATAAATAAAAGTAGAAGGTAATAACTGACTAACAAACTGGCACAAGTGATATAAAAATAGACGTTTATTACGTTTCGACCTGTGATTTAGGTCCTCTTCAAATATATCTATAAATATGATATGAAGGAACAATATAATAATCATTAAAAGGCGCAAACTTATACAAATTAAAATAAAAACTTACATTAATAGTGGTCCAATAAAAAATAATAAATAAAAATTCGTAATATTGATGACCATGAATTGGTATCGATTTCGTTACATATGAAAGACGTCTGATGTTGGTGACGGAGAAGAAAGGACTGAGCAAGATTGAATTCGACAATGTGACATACGTTACAAAAATTATAATAAATACTTAAAACAAAAAGGACACTAACAACAATGTATAAGTAGAGAAACCGGGTCAATAGTCTAAAATATAAATAATAAATAAAAGAAGGTTGTGTAAAGTAAAAGTGAAAGATGTAAATTATAAAATATTAAATAGATCGAAGATAGAAAAATCGGGTCAATAGTCTAAAATGTAAATAATAAATAAGAAAAGGTTGTGTCAAATGAAAGTAAAAATTATAAATTATAAAATATTAAGAAGTCCGTCGTATATCGCAGTCAAATTTTCTGTGTCCCTTTGGGAGTTTATTGCAAAATCCAAAGAAGTTGGAAAAAACATTGAACGCATTCTAACTAATGCCAATCTTAAAGTGCTGTACTCCATCTTCAATAAATTGAATGTTATTATAAAAAAGGGTAAAGATAGTCTATGTGTGCTTAAACAAACGGAATTGGTGTACGAGATCAGCTGTTTGAATTGTAACGCTTGCTACATAGGGCAAACGAAACGACATCTGATTACCCGACTAAAAGAACACCAGAATGATGTTAAAAAACCTACAGCAAATCATTCTGTTGTTAGCAAGCATAGATTGTCTTATGACCACGAATTTGACTGGAACAATCCTACTATTCTTCATATGGAGACACACACGAAAAAAAGGGAGATTGCCGAAATGCTTTTCATCAAGAAATGCAATTTTGCAATAAACTCCCAAAGGGACACAGAAAATTTGACTGCGATATACGACGGACTTCTTAATATTTTATAATTTATAATTTTTACTTTCATTTGACACAACCTTTTCTTATTTATTATTTACATTTTAGACTATTGACCCGATTTTTCTATCTTCGATCTATTTAATATTTTATAATTTACATCTTTCACTTTTACTTTACACAACCTTCTTTTATTTATTATTTATATTTTAGACTATTGACCCGGGTTCTCTACTTATACATTGTTGTTAGTGTCCTTTTTGTTTTAAGTATTTATTATAATTTTTGTAACGTATGTCACATTGTCGAATTCAATCTTGCTCAGTCCTTTCTTCTCCGTCACCAACATCAGACGTTCATATGTAACGAAATCGATACCAATTCATGGTCATCAATATTACGAATTTTTATTTATTATTTTTTATTGGACCACTATTAATGTAAGTTTTTATTTTAATTTGTATAAATTTGCGCCTTTTAATGATTATTATATTGTTCCTTCATATCATATTTATAGATATATTTGAAGAGGACCTAAATCACAGGTCGAAACGTAATAAACGTCTATTTTTATATCACTGGTGCCAGTTTGTGAGTCAGTTATTACCTTTTACTTTTATTTCTTATCACTGGCAAAGAGAAGATTTTCGCACAATTAATAATATAAATTATACATAAATTATAATACATTTCGTATTACCGATTAAAGTTTTAGTTCAATGTTGACATTTTTTTATTTTGAAATTACCGCTATTTTCTCATATATTTGTCTTAAAATGGTGACTTCCGGTTAATTAGCGACACTCTCTTTTACCCACTCTAATAATAGTCTCTCTCTCGCGCACGGTTCAGCTGCTTTGTGCGCATGCGCTAACAGGCGTTAGGCAGACAGGTAATGTTTTCTCTTAGCCTCTCGCTCACACTCACTCAATAGACTTGACCGTCTATGCCCATATTTGGAATTCGTGCGTCTCTCTCATATATGTAATACTACTATATTGCTAGTCACGTACCTTCCCAATAAGCGGCATGAGCGTTGAGGGAGCAAGATAGAAAATACGGTACGCATGCGCATGTGTGTCAAAGTACATGAACTGTACATGCGCAAACGTTCAATGTTGAACGCATGCGTCTACTAACTATGCGTACAGGCATATGTAAAGGTAGAAAGTAATATAAAAAAGTTGCGTTTATTATATAATACGACTTATTGAATTAATATTATGATAAGAAAAAATGTATAAATAAAAAAAAACGAGATACATCATCTGTTTCTTACAATCCGCAAACTTTAATCAATTTTTTTCGTATTTCTGCTTTCTTTGGAAATCTAAAAATAATAATTTAATTATTGTGTGTGAACGATCGTGTATACTTAATCTCATTATTGTCATTAAATTTACTTGTGCAAAGAAATATTTTTAGCTTGCCCTGTTTGCCTTTTACTTTTACACTTGTAGCACGATCGCACCATTATTATTATTTTTTTATCACTTTTTATAACTTTTTATAACAAATAAAAGTAATAAAATCACAGTATTCTATACTTTGACAGAAGTATCAAGAATTACACGATTTTATTAGGGTTAAGCTGGCTCAACGCGAGCATGCGCATTTGCGTCAAAGTTCACGAATTGTGGGAGTGAGAGGTTGATATATGTCTGTCCCGTGATGATTTCGTCAGCTTTTCAGCAGTGTTGGCAATATAGTAGTATTACATATATGATCTCTCTTTTATGGGGCTCGATCCTCTCATTGTGAAGATACGGAGTTAGCAATATATAGGAGTATTACATATATGCATTCATGTACGTATGATCCACAGACTTCTATATATTATTAGACTGCTAACTCCTTATATATAAGGCGTCTCCATTTCTTATGTACGAAACGACACATAAAGTATTCCTTTCTGCACATGCGCTTTGTGATGTATGTCCGTACATGCTACACATTCGCACATATAAACACACATACATAATAATTAACTAATATCTCATCCAAAAAACAGAAATCTGTTAAACAGAAATCTATTAAACAGAAATCTATTTAAAAAATAATAATATTATTATTAAATAATAATATTATTAAGCTAAGTTAATCTAAATGAATCAAGCTTTATAAAATGTATAGTATGCAAAATATTTTATATAAAAATACTAATGTATAACACTAAAATTGTATATAAGAAATATTATTTTTAATGTTTTTGTATATAAAATATATTATTTTTAATATTTTTATTAAATGATATTATAAAATGATTGATATATGTATGTAAAATATTTTAAGTATAAATAAAAAATACACACATTTTACATTTATATTTTATCTTTATATTATTTTAATTAATTACATATAAATATATAAAATTATTACAAAATAAAAAAATAGAAAACAAAAATACAAAAACAAATATACAAAATAAAAAAAAAAAAAGTTTTATTGATCTGGGATTATATTGTTTTAATATTAACTTTTTTATTAATTATTCTCTTAAAAATAAGATTTGTTTAGTCAGCTGATGGCGTTTTCGAATTGGTTTTAGAATTTCTTCTTGATAAAATTTTGAATATGAATGCAGCCGTCCCAGATACACAACTGATCCTTTTGATTTCAAAAAGAATTCACTTTTTTGAGTTCTTTTCGAATTTGCGTAATCTGTTCGAAATGAACTAAAAAAGAATTTCTTTTCATTGCGAATTCTTATGGACTCGAAAAGGAATCCTTTTTGAATCTAAAAAAGAACTCACAAATGGTGACATAAAAGTGAAGTCTTTTGGAATGCTGAAAATACTTTTAGAACAGAAATGGGATGGAAAAAGAATTCATTTTGTAAATCGGGGACCAAAAAAGAATTCTTTTCGAATTCTCTGTGCTATCTGGGGTATTATGATATATTTATTACACACTGCTATTATTAATTGAATTTTATGAGGCATTTCCAGTAAATTTATGTCTTCGCATTGTAAGTTAGGAAATATTTTGTTATTAAAAATAAGTACATTTTTTACTTTATTTATCACTTTTTTATCTATTTCTTTTATATTTATTTCACAGAAATGATTTGTTATAATTCGTAATTGTTTTTCAGTTTCCTTGCATATATAAAAAACTGATGCAGAAGGTTTTACTAATCCACCATTATTGCAGAAATTTAAAAATGTGGAAAATGTTTCTTCATGAGCATAATTATGCTCAGATTCTATATTTCTTAAATTTAAAATACAAGATTCGCAGTTAAGATACTTTAATTTTTTAACAATGTAACCGCTAATATAATAAATTATGTAATCAGTAACAGTGCTTTTTCAATGATATTTCATGAAAATCATTATTATATTCGTCATCAGTTTTCAGATTCTAAATCATTAAAAATATTATCCTGTTTCTTTTTCTTCCACATTAAAGGAAATATAGATGTAACATATTCTGCATCAAATTCAAAACAATTCGAATTTATTGAAGCTTTTATGTCAGTATGTAATAAAATTTGTTTCATTGCATACGTAAATTGTTGGCAAGTTGGATTATTATTAAAACCGTGTCGCCTACGAATCTTACAAAATAATATTTCTAAATGATCTTGTGAAAATTTATAACTTAAAATATATTTAAAAGATTCTTTATTTTTAAAAATTTCTGTTGAAATATCTAAAATTGACTGAGCAGCAATTGACAAACCATATATAAATGTTTTTCTTGCAGTGCGATGTAGTAATCGACCATCACATGTTTTTAAAGAAAATAAATACTTTGTTGTATTATTAACAATACGCCTTAAATATTCAATATTTTTCGAAAAAATGAGTGTCTTGAAACCTTTGCCAAAAGGATTTCTAGAATTTAATATACCGAATAAGCGATCTATTGTTCTCAAAAATTTGACTATTGCAGAACTATTGCATAACTACCCGAAAATCTTGAAAGCCTTCAGCTTCTAAAAATTCTATAGCATTAGCAACTGATGAACTCAGAACATGTACAGCATACTTCACTTTCATTTTATTTTGTTTCCAATTTATACATTGCGAAGATAAACGATTTTTTAATTTCAAAGTTAATTGCTTTTGTAAAGTATGTAACTTCACAATATAATCCCATTTAATAGAACCTTCATCAGTTTTAAATTCTTTGTAATCTGCTAACGCATTTCTAGCTAATTTAACCATATGGCATGGATCCAATATGATTTTTACATTTTTATTTTCATTAGAAGGGCATGGAAATGAATTTTTAATTTGTCTATAATCTTCAGCAAATATTTCTGCTCCAAGCTTATTCATTGCACTACAATTGCATGTATCACCATCGAATGTTAACTATGTACACGTAAATTATATTCGTAACAGAGAATTAACGCATTTCTTATTAATTGACACAGTATTGTCAAAGATGTTTTATTTATCAAAAAATATGCAATTGGCCATTTCCATGCTCCTTTTAACGATACTAATAAGAATACTGTGGGTTTGTTCGTATATGACAGGTAAAATAAAGTCTTATTACGACCGAAGGGAGGTTCGTTGGAATCACTTCTAAGGTCGAGACAACTCGAGAACTAATGTTCCACGGAAGTCTATTCCTTTTACACACGACGTTAACACTTAAAAGACTGGCAGAAAAAGCCCTGCGCCCTGAAATTGAACGCCTTATATACTAAAGTTTCTAGACAGAGGAGTACTTGCGGTGTGTGGGAAGAAGTAGCGAAATTCTATCTTAACGTGACTCACAAAGAGATGCCGCGGCGAGAGAATCATATTACAAAGGATTTGCTGCATCTAAGATTGTTATGACTACGATTTACGAAGAGATGCCGCATCTTCGAGACTTCATCTTATGATTCATCGGATGAGTCATCGGTGACTCATAATCTTAATTACATCATCCTTTGTGGAAGATCGCTACGCAGTGCCGGATTAAGGTAGCTTAGGGCCTAAGGCTAAGATTAGAAAGAGCCGAATTACAATTCAATAAAAATCATACTTTATTTGAAACAAATTGAAACAATATTTATTTACACAAATCAGTCATTTATTCATATAAAATAATAAAATACATTTAAGTTATAAAATTGCAGAATACTTGAATATTAAAAATTCTGCTTTCTTGCTTTTGTTGAAGCAAAGTCATTGATAATTATATCAATATCTAGCGACTTAACAATAGTACTTTCTATGCTGAGTAAAGCTAATGCACACAAATTCTCCTCTGACATTGTAGATCGCAAACAATTTTTTACTCTTTTTAATAGCGAGAAAGAGCGTTCTCCACTGCAGTTTGTGATCATCAAAGATAAATAAATTTTTAATGATGTTTCAACATTTGGAAAGCTTTCGACTACTTTTGCCTCTACGATTACTCTAAATAGCCACAAACATAAACTCTCTTCATCTTTTTGCTTTATTTTAGAGTTTTTCACAAACCTAAGAAACTGCATGAATTCCATCGTGAAATCATCAGGAAAGTCAATACTATATTTCTCACACAATCGTGTTACACCTTCTCTTACATCAGTCTCCGACATCTCACAAGAAAAGTTACTGAAGATACTGAAAACTTGAAAAATACCATCATAATTTTTAATTCGATTCTTTAAAGACACCTTCAATTTATCTATAACGACATTGAATGTATTGATCCTAAATATGTCTTTTGGAGAATAAGTTTCAGCTATAGAATCACTTTCTTTCCTTTTTCTTTTATGGCTTTGCTCCAGTCTATATTCATTCATTTCAACCATGTTAAATGCTTTTTCTTCATACTCATCATACTTCTTACGCATTTCTTCAAGGACGATTTCAAGACTTTGTAATAAATTAACAGCTGTCGACAAATCTATTTTAGAACTCTGCAGTTGTTTGTTTACTCTATCAAAAGATTGAAGAATTTCATTCCAAACGTGCAACAATATTCTGGTTTCCAGTAATTTTAGGGAATTAGCCAGGTTTTTTGCAGCTGCTTTGGTTTCTGGTTTTTGAGTAGATTCAGACTCCAGTTTAGCTAAACTTGCAAGGACATGATTGTATCCTATCAAAACAGCTTTAACAGCTTCAGCGTTAGCGCTCCATCGAGTATCTGACTGCCTTTTAGGCATTAAAATTCCCTTGGGCATTTCCTTACTAAGAATTGACCAGCGATAAGTGGATGCCGAGAAAAATTTGTAGACATTTTGGATATTTCCGAAAAAAGAAAAAGCTTCGACGCAACAATCAACTGCCGACTGTCCCACTAAATTTAATGAATGTGCCGCACATGGTATGTATTCAATCAAAGGATTATGCTTTTTCAATATTGCTTGCATTCCTTTATATTGTCCGCTCATATTGCCAGCGTTATCGTAACTTTGTCCACGGCAAAAGTCAATGTCAATTTTGTTTTTTGCAATGAAATCAAGCAAAGATTTTGCAAGATTTTCACCTGTGTGACTATATATGTCTATAAAAGTGACGAATCGTTCAATAGGTCCACTTGGTAAGACATATCGAAATATGACAGTTAATTGATCCACGTAGGATACATCAGGCGTAGAATCAACAGATACAGAATAGTAACCAGCATCTTTAAGCTCATTCACAATGATTTCTAATATTTTATCAGCTATTATCGTAATTAACTCGTTACATATTGTCTTCGATAAATACGAGGTATGACCTCTACCTCGGTTTGCATGTTCATTGATATGCTGAGCTAGAAACGGATCAAATTTTGCTAGTAATTCTAGAATTCCTAAAAAGTTGCCATTACTTTTTGATCCAACATTATCATCTGAGCCACGAAAAGCCAATCCACGTTCAGCGATAAAAATTATAGTCTCGATTACTCGTCATCTGAGCCACGAAAAGCCAATCCACGTTCAGCGATAAAAATTATAGTCTCGATTACTCGTTTGAGAATATTCCTCCAGTATTCTCGCTCTTCCAAATACTGACTTTCTAATTGATAATCGATTCTCGAATCAATATTTCGATACGCTTGATAGTTTGCTATGGCTAATATATGTTGAGGTCCTTTTGCATGACTTGCAATAACATTGGAATTTTTCCAGTCATTAAAGCCGTCACAGAATACTCCTATTTTTTCGGAATTGCAAAATAGCTTGCAATAAAAACAATACACTTTATGAGTAGACGGTGAATATAGCAGCCATTCTCTATTGCCTACTTCTTTGTTGGGTTTTATGTACTGAAACATGGATTTAGTCAAAGATCGGTTCTGAGTAGCATACATTCGTTTTGTTCTGGCAGGAGCTAGCATACATTCGTTTTGTCAACGAAAAATCAGCATCTAAATTCTGGCAGGAGCTTGGTCCTTTTCTGCCCAAAAAGCAATGAGATTTTTTTTAGACGTATCCCATTTGCCAGGATCATTTGAAAACACTATTTGGGATGTATCAGAAGTACCAGATAAGTCAGGGTTAATTAAATCTATAATAATGAAAATGTTATAAATGCATCTATATAAAATATAATGTGAATATTTATCATAATAATTAATTATATATACATTGTAATCTTCCACTGCTACTCGAAGAGTTATCAGGTGAATCAAAACTTTCTGTTTTGTCAAGTTTTTCTTTAGAATCAGAATTATCAGACTCTGCTGCTAGAAATAAAAAAATATATAAATTATTTTATGAACACAATCTACATATTTGAATATGATGTAAACTCCATAATCTATAACAAAATTGTAATACATGCAACTATAAAATTGTATTATATAAAGATTTATAATAATAATTATATTTACGTTTAGATCTTTTACTGCAACTTGTAGAACCAAGGGCTTTGGTTGTACTGCAGCATTCTGAAGATTCTAAATCTTCATGCCCTTCAGAATTTTTTTCACTATTAGATGCTACTGTCGATAGAAAATAGTTTTTGAGTGAAGGAGTTTTCTGTAATACTTTTTCTTCTTTTTCTTTTTTCTTCTTCGAATCTTTTAGTTTTTTCCAACCTCCTGTATTTTTACTCATTTTATATGTATTGTATATACATATATGTTTAAATCAACGAACTCTTTCTATACCAATAAAATTCTTATTATTTCATATTATATTTCTTTTCAACTTTTCGTGATTTGATTCAGAAAAAGCCCCGAAGCCCGTTAGTTTCTCTGTTTACTGTACACTAGAAAAGGCGAGTTTACATAGCGCGATCATATGTTGCAGTATACTCAAATCCCTATATCAACATACTTTGAGGATGGCAGCACTGCTGTTGCAAAACAGTAGCCACCATTAGGAAAATAAATTATGAAACGCGCGAATATTCAAATAAGAACTGAACTGAAATACAGTCATACTTCTCGTAGTTTCCATTTTAGCTTTATATGAAACTAACTTTTAATACACAAAGATAAAAAGCTAGTAACTGGATCGACTTTTTCGTAAATTTATCTTATTAAAAAAATCCCTGCCACAAAAGTGGTTGTGGCATTTACACCTATTTTACTGGGATAAGTCGTTTATAATTTTTTCTTTCATTTCTTCCGGGAATCAAAGGGCCGAAAAAAATTTAGGGCCTAAGGCTCTAGCCTACTCAGCCTTACTGTTAATCCGGCAGTGTCGCTACGAGTCCATATATGGTAATGTTTCACGCTTTCATTACCATATAAGGTAATGCTATAATTGGCGGTATTACATCTTTGACATGGGAAAGTCGCCGCCTTGTGGCCACCTAGTGGCGGTACCCGAACTAAAACTCGGCGACTCGTCGCACCGAGCGGCGACGTATGTGCGGTTGTGTAAACTGTCCGCCACATAACCCCCTTGGTTGATTTAGAGTTGTAAACCGCACTGGTGGGCGTGATATTCGGCCACTTCTTGTCCGTGTGGTTGATTCTCCGGTAGGCTCCGGCTGTGATTGTTTGGTCTCGGATTGTTCCTCTTCCAGTGTGTATGCTGGCTTTAGTCTATCAATCGAGACGTTTGTTGTACGTCCGTTGATGCGGACTTTAAACGTTTTGTCTCCTTTGCTGAGGACTGGGTATGGTCCGTCGTATGGAGGTGTGTCGTATTGAAGAGTGCCACAGGGTATGTCATGTCTGACGAATACTTGTGGTGACACTGCCAAATCCTTGTAGATGAAGGTGTGCTTCTCTCCATGTCTTTTGATTTTCGGTGTTAGATTCCTCATGTATTTCTTGAGTCTGCTTGTAAAGTTGTCCGTGGAATCTTTTTTTAATTCTGCCTCTGAGAAGAATTGTTCAGGTAATCGCAATGATTCCCCGTAGACGAGTTCTGATGGTGAGGCTTGCAAGTCTTCCTTATATGCCGCTCTGATGCCCATGAGGATTACTGGGAGGATTTCTACCCATTCCTCTGTCTCATGGCATTTGATCGCGGTCTTCAATTGTCTATGGAACCTCTCGACCATTCCGTTAGCTGCCGGGTGATACGCTGTGGTGCGCAGATGTGTCGATCCCGTTAGTTCTGCTAACTTCTTGAAGAGGTCTGATTCGAATTGGCATCCTTGGTCCGTCGTGATTCGAGCTGGAGTCCCAAATCTTTCAATCCAATTTGTGAATAGGCTTCTCCCTACTGTCTCGGCGGTGATGTCCGGAATCGGTATTGCCTCCGGCCATCTTGTGAATCGATCGATGATTGTGAGGCAGTATCTGAAACCTAGCGGGGATGGTAGTGGTCCTACGATGTCCATATGAATGTGCTGGAACCTCTTAGTAGGACTCGTGAAGTTCCCTGGTGTCGTGACAGTGTGCCTGAATATCTTGGCCTTCTGACAGGGTACACATGCCTGAGCCCAGACGCGGCAATTTCTTTGTATCCCTGGCCATACGTAACTCTTTGTCACCAACCTAGTTGTGGCTCTGATGCCGGGGTGAGCGACCCCGTGTAACGCCTGGAAGACTTGTCGCCTGAAGGGACTGGTTACGAAGGGACGTGCTATTTGCAAGGAAACATCACAGATTAGTTTTGTGTTTGATCCGGGAATCTGGATCTCGGTGAGCTTGAGCGCTGTGTCCGCACTGTCTTTGACCAGTTCAGTGAGTTCTTGGTCTTGCTGTTGTGACTTCGCTAGTTCCTCGAAGTCCGGAACTTTTGCAATCGATTCTACTCTTGACAGTGCGTCCGCGACCACGTTGTCTTTTCCGCTTAAGTGGCGGATGTCCGTTGAGAATTGCCCGATAAAGTCCAGCTGCCTAGCTTGTCGAGGGGCGCTGCGTAGCAAATCCTGGCTGAAGGCGTAAATCAGAGGCTTGTGGTCCGTGTAGATGGTGAATTCCCGTCCTTCCAATAGGTGCCGGAAATGCTTCACCGCTGAGTAGATAGCTAGTAGTTCTCTATCGTAAGGGCTGTACTTGGTTTGTGCCCTGTTAAGCTTTTTGCTTAAGAATGCTAGTGGTTGCCATTCTGTGTCCGCTTGTTGCTGGATGACCGCACCTATGGCTGTGTCAGATGCGTCTGTAGTCAAGGTGAGCTTTGCATCTGGTTTCAGATGAGCTAGTAGTGCAGCTTCCGTCAGGCTCTGTTTACATGCTTGAAAGGCGTGCTCCAATTGGTCGTTCCACGTAAGAGGCGTTTTTCCTTTCGTCTTGGATCCTCGTAACACGTCGTTGAGGATAGCCTGGTCTTTTGCTGCCCCCGGTATGAAACGTCTGTAATAGTTAATCATACCGAGGAACTGTCGAAGCTGCTTGACCGTTGTTGGCTTTGGAAAGTCCTGTATGCCTTGGACTTTTTCTGAGAGAGAAAGTGTGCCTTCGGCTGAAAGCTGGAAATCGAGAAATTTTACTTGGGTTGCCCCCAAGACGCACTTTGCGGGGTTGAGTCAAATTCCGTACTTCGTCAGACGTTTGAATAATTCGTGGAGGTGTTCCGTGTGTTTTTCCTCTGAGCTAGAGGCTATCAGCAAGTCATCTATGTAGGCGTAACAAAAGTCCAGTCCATAACTTCGTTGATGAATCTCTGGAAGGTTTGTGCCGCATTTCGTAGTCCGAATGGCATGTAGAGATACTCGAATAAGCCGAAAGGCGTGGTGATAGCTGTCTTTGAAACGTCGTCTGGGTGTACCGGAATTTGGTTATATGCTCTGACCAAATCCAGTGTTGAGAAAATCTTCTTCCCGCAGAGTGAGTGTGCGAAATCTTCGATGTGCGGAATGGGATAGCGGTCAGGTACTGTACGTGCATTCAGTCTTCTGTAATCCCCGCACGGTCTCCATGCGCCCTCCTTTTTGGAAGCCATGTGTAGTGGGGCTGCCTATGGGCTCTTTGAGGGTTGAATGATCCCTTCTTGTAAGAGGAGGTCGAATTCTGCTTTAGCCGCCTTGAGTTTATCGGGTTCCAGTCTCCGAGGTCTGTTTGCTTCTGGGGAACCCGGCGTTGTCTCAATATGATGCACTGTAGAGTGTGGAGCCCTTGGCTGGTGGATCCCAGTGACCTTTGTGATTTGTGGGTACTGCGCTAATAGCTGGTGATATCGGGTGTTGCCTCCGACAGACTTCACTGTGTGAAGTGAATTGATACCAGCCGAGCCGCGCGCCTCGAGTCCTGTTAGAGCATCTATCAACTTGCCCCTTTTCACGTCGGGCAGCAAGTGATAATGCGCCAGGAAGTCGGAACCGATGATGGGCGTTGTCACCTCAGCTATCGCAAATCGCCATAGGAAATTACGACGTAAACCGAAATCAGGCTGTAATGTCGTGTCCCCGTAAGTGGGTATGATGGATTCATTTGCTGCGTACAAAATCCTCGCCGTAGCCGGTTTTCGACTCAGTATCATATCCTTTGGGTAGACGCTGACGTCCGATCCCGTGTCAATGAGATACCGGGTTTTCGTCTTCCGGTCTGTAATGAACAGGCGGCTGGTTTTAGGGCTGACGTCGCTCGCCGCCATCTGCGAACGCCCTTCTAGTTTTCCTTCTTTCTGTCCACGGGTTTCTTGTAGGCACACGGCTGTGTGCATTTTTGAGCCTCTTCCTTGAAGCGACGGTGGTAGTAACAAATGCCGTCCTTAGGAGTCTTGGAGCGGCTACGGGAACGAGATCGCTTCTCGTGTTCCCCCTTCTTTGCGGGCCTAGCTAGCCTGAGGTTCCAGTCGGCTACTTGTTTGGCCAGGATCTCGACTTGTTGTTCCAAGGTCCTTGGTTGGTTGGATCCCGGCGACGGCTACCGATCGACCGGTCA
The DNA here is from genome assembly GCA_901521435.1 of Crematogaster levior. Classification (NCBI taxonomy): domain Eukaryota; kingdom Metazoa; phylum Arthropoda; class Insecta; order Hymenoptera; family Formicidae; genus Crematogaster; species Crematogaster levior. The sequence goes on along the minus strand of CABEGB010001437.1, from coordinate 93,140 downwards.
CCTCGTATATCCGGTCTGCCTGTTCTGCGACTTCCGTTAAGTCATCCGCGGAACGTGTGGTCAAGATGGCTTGGAGTTGAGATGGCAATTTGCCCATCCAGAGAGTCCTCAGGAGTGACTCGGGCACCGTGGCGCCCGCCAAGCTTTGTAGATGCCGAAGAAACTGCGAAGGCTTTCTGTCGCCCATTTCTTCATGCTCCAGCAGCTGTCTGATCTGTTGCTCCTGCGATATCGATAGTCGCTGAATAAGTGCCTTTTTGATTGTTTCATACTCGTTAGCACTGGGAGGCTGAGTGATTAGAGCCTTGATTTCTTTGGCGTGCCTAGTCTCAATGTGTGACAACACGTAAGCGTATCTGGTGCTATCCTGAGTGATTCCAGCCAATGTAAATTGTCCTTCGAGTTGGGCGAACCATAGCTCTGGTTCGTCTGCCCAGAATGGGGGTATTTTGAGCGCTATCCTATTGATTTGTGCCTGCGCTTCCTCTGGTAAATCAGATTCTAGCTGCGTGTTCTGGCGGTCTGTCATGTTGCCCACTTTCGTTATTAGATCACGTCGGGGTCACCAATTTGTGGGTTTGTTCGTATATGACAGGTAAAGTAAAGTCTTATTACGACCGAAGGGGGGTTCGTTGGAATCACTTCTAAGGTCGAGACAACTCGAGAACTAATGTTCCACGGAAGTCTCTTCCTTTTACACACGACGTTAACACTTAAAAGACTGGCAGAAAAAGCCCTGCGCCCTGAAATTGAACGCCTTATATACTAAAGTTTCTAGACAGAGGAGTACTTGCGGTGTGTGGGAAGAAGTAGCGAAATTCTATCTTAACGTGACTCACAAAGAGATGCCGCGGCGAGAGAATCATATTACAAAGGATTTGCTGCATCTAAGATTGTTATGACTACGATTTACGAAGAGATGCCGCATCTTCGAGACTTCATCTTATGATTCATCGGATGAGTCATCGGTGACTCATAATCTTAATTACATCATCCTTTGTGGAAGATCGCTACGAGTCCATATATGGTAATGTTTCACGCTTTCATTACCATATAAGGTAATGCTATAATTGGCGGTATTACATCTTCGACACGGGAAAGTCGCCGCCTTGTGGCCACCTAGTGGCGGTGCCCAAACTAAAACTCGGCGACTCGTCGCACCGAGCGGCGACGTATGTGCGGTTGTGTAAACTGTCCGCCACAAATACTAAAACTTCCTTTGCTTCTACATCATTATTTTCTATAGATACAGCATTACCGTAATCACAAAATCCTATGTACTTGTGTTTCTCTTCACTCCATGTGATTTGTTGCTTAATTGCCATTGCATCTAATATAAGGCAACAATCCTTTTCTTTTTCATTTAATTCGTTGAGAGCTTGTAATATTTTCAATTGAAATCCAGGTCCTATATTTATATTGGACATCCAATTTCGCATAGATGATGGATGTGGCAATTTAAAAATTGTTCTAAAAAAATAGTTTTATGAAAAACACTATTTTAATAACAATAATATTAAATATATTTTTTATATTTACACATTTGATGCTAGGTATAATAATAGGTAAAGTCGTAAATAATGTATAACAAAAATAGTATTGCAAGTATTGTAAGAAAAAAACAGATTTTGCAGACAGACAGATTTAGTAATAGTACACAGAGATATAATCAATAAGTGACAAATGTTGCTGAAGTATTAATAAATTACTAATAAGTATTTTAAAAGGGAAAGGATATAGTTTATATAAACATACAAGCAGTATAATTATAATTGAACAGCTTTATAAGCACATGTTCTATTAATAGTCAATACATTATATTTATTCAATTATAAGTCCAACATATCCCAGATAGGACATAATCATTTCATATACATTTCCTAAACATTGGTATATAAAATGAACATGTGCTACCTGTGATTTTTTTGTTGAAGTTAATAATAATAAATAAATGTTCAAACATAAAACATGCAAATATATACAGTAATAAATCAGGTTATACATTAATAAATATATTTAGTTATATATTTTTTTACTATTAATTTATATACAGGGTGTCCCGTATTGATTAGTAAACCTTGCAGGGAATGAAAGAGGGTGGAATTTTGAATAAAAAGTTCCTTTTCGACTTTTGGCTCAGACCATTATTTAGCGAGTTATTAACTATTAAAGTTTCCCAGTGAGAAGCCAAAGTACGCAGGGGCGTTGCGCGCAGTGCGATCCCTCGCGCTTGCTCCGCTTACGTTGTCTCTGTCAAAACTTTATTTTAATTTTTCAAATTAATTAATACGTGAATAAATAAATAAAATAAAAAGTTAGAAATCGATCAACTAATTAATTTATTTGAAAAAATTAATGGATCAATACATTTAATAATAATATTTATAATTTTATTTATAATTTTATTAATATTTATAATTTTAATAATAATACATTTAATAATAATAATAATAATTATAAATATTATTATTAAATGTATTGATCCATTAATTTTTTCAAATAAATTAATTAGTTGATCGATTTCTAACTTTTTATTTTATTTATTTATTCACGTATTAATTAATTTGAAAAATTAAAATAAAGTTTTGACAGAGACAACGTAAGCGGAGCAAGCGCGAGGGATCGCACTGCGCGCAACGCCCCTGCGTACTTTGGCTGTGCGCCTTCTCACTGGGAAACTTTAATAGTTAATAACTCGCTAAATAATGGTCTGAGCCAAAAGTCGAAAAGGAACTTTTTATTCAAAATTCCACCCTCTTTCATTCCCTGCAAGGTTTACTAATCAATACGGGACACCCTGTATATATATATATATATATATATATATATATATACATATATGTGTATGTATATATAATTAATTTATTTATATTTATATATACTTCTTAATGCATAAAAGAATTTTGAAAAAGAAATAGAAGAAAACACATGCTGACCTACAATACCCGTAAGCTTTTGGGGAATGATAATGTAAGGTCAATGCAAACCTTTTTATATCTTCGGAATAACGTCGTCCTTTTTGTTTATTTTTATTTTTATGATCATTTTTAAATATTTCAGAAGATACTTTACCCAAATCAGAACTTAACATATCATACGTTTCATCATTAATTACTTTTGAACCTTTTAATTTATGTATCAAGTTATCAATTTGTATTTCTTTTCGATTTGCTTTTCTATTTAATAATTTAATTTTCTTTTTTTCGAAAACAAGCTTTTTTCCAATTTTTTTCTTTTTCTATAAAAGTTTTAAACATATCTGCTTGTTTAATTGTTTTTCATAATCTTGTGTTAAGGAACTGATCATTGCTTTAAGTTTTTTATTTTCATCTTCCAGTTTACATTTTATGGACATTTTATGTTTGTCCTTTGTAATATATTTGTAGATTCACGTTTTTGAGATTCTGTTAAACCTAAAATAAAAGACATAATTTATATTACAAAAATTAATAAGATATATAGTAGTAAAATCCATGTAGAATCATGAAATCTAATTATATACGCTACGTAAGAAATCATGTAATTAAATAATTTTCTGATTTTCGTATAATATATATTATAATTTACTATTTTCGTACCTAGCTGTATCGTATTGTGTGTTGTATCAGCTGTATTATGTTGTGCAGTAATATCTGTTTCATTTAAGGTTTGGACATTCAGATTCTCGATATTATCTTCATTTGAATCTATATAAATCAAAATAAAATTCATATATTAAATAATTTTCTGATTTTTATATGTGCAATTGTTGATATACTTACTTGAATCTTTATCAGAACTTTGATCATATAAATTTTGAGTGGGTATAATATCTGCTTTTAATCTTTTCACTTTTGATGTATTTGCAAAATCACTATCAGTAAAATGAAATTGACAAATACGGCTTGATGATGTTGGTATCCAATTTTTTCTATTAATTGCTGTTATCCATTGTTCCAATAAATAAGGTATACTTATAGGAAATCTAAATTATTTAACAATTTATTAACATTAATTTATTAACATACTAAATATATTTAGAATTTCTTTTAATGATCAAAAAACATAGCAGTGTCACAACAATATAATTCAACCACATATTTTTATTAAATAATACTTACTTAAAGAAAGAGATTTTGTTATTTTTCTCTCTGTATGCTGCTGTGCTTTTGCAGTTTAAAACAGCACATTTAAATGGCATTGTTGACTTCTTTTTTATGACGTTTTTATCACATATCGCGGATCACTTTTCTCATGTAAAAAGATTAGAATTATAGGTTAGAATAATCGTATTATGGAGAATACATTGATTATACATATCTTTTTGCTTTTGCGCATATGCACAATGAGACACTTTAGTACATGCTTTTTGGGGCCATTTCACATAAGCGAAATTTGGGGAGTTAGCAGTCCAGTAATATATAGAAGTCTGTGGTATGGCCGCATAGGGGATTAGAGCATATATGTAATACTAATATATTGCTAGTTCCGTATCTTCGCAATGAGAGGTCGAGCCCCATAAAAGAGAGACGCACGAATTCCAAATATGGGCAGACGGTGAAGCCTCGTTATGCGCAGGCGCGTCTATTGAGTGAGTGTGAGCGAGAGACTAAGCATTAGAAAATGAGACGGAAAGAACACGAAAAGAGAAAACATTACCTGGTCGTGTCTGACTAACGCATATATGTAATACTCCTATATTGCTAACATAGCATCTTTCCCGTAAGTGGAACGTGTCCCAAAAAAGAGAGACAAAAGAACACAAAAAATTGGTACTTTGATTGTTGTGCGCATGCACGGCAGGTGGCGCGCCTGCGCATAACGAGATAGAAATGACACGCATGCGCTTATGGAGGTAGGTACCCATTAGAAAGAGAGGTAAAACATATGTCTGCACCGTAGTTATGGAACATAGAACTTATACTACTGGAAGAGGAATAGCCCATTCAACGCATAAGAAAAATCTGAAGGAGCCGAGCGAGAGAGAAAGATATATATGTGCGAAAGAGAAAGGTATATTTATCCTTTTGGTCGTAATGCGCATGTCAAAAAGCTATATAAAGCGCTCGCTTCAAATTGTTCAGAAAATCATGCAATAAAAAAATCTGAAAATTTTAAAATTGCCTGACTGCAACTCGAACTATGTTTGTAATTGTAAATAATCTCGAAATTATTAAATAAATCACTTTATAGCAAATTTATTAATAATATATTATTTTCAGAAATATAACATAACCTATTTTATTTTTCATATTACAATAATTTGTATGAGATTAAGAGAATATTTACTAATTATTAATTTTATTATACACTTACCCATGATACGAAACTTCTTTTTTACGGCGACTACCGCATAAAATGCAATAATTAACCATTTTTTAAAAACTCAATAAACTCAATAACTTAATAAATATTCGATTATAAACGACTAGTGTGAATATTTTGTCTTCGGCTATGTTTATTCACACAGTTCGTTTATTCTCGACAGCCAGTTGAGGATCATGCGCAGAAAACAGCAAAGGAAAGAAAAAGGAGAATACTATATCTTCTGTCTCTCTGTTACACCTTCAAATGTTAAACTGTATTCCCCTTCCAGTAGGTATAAGTTCTATGTTATGGAACCACTGTTCTCGCTCTATTACACGGACTAAGGAATAGAGGGACCGAGTCTAAAGTCCTAGTTTAGGCGAGAGGGGATGGTAACTTAAGCATGCGGGGGGGACTGCTTTCCGCCATATTGATGTAGCGATTCTCACACAGAGATCCTGTGTCTGTGACATGGTTACACTTGTGTAGTGGTGCCACGAAACATAACGAGTGACAAGTGTAAAGAGGTTAAGCGGTGATTTTATGTTTTATTATTGTTGTTATTGTTGTTATTGTTGTTTATTGTTGAAAAGAGAAATTATTTTACATCTAACAAGAGAATAAAATATATTAATTAGTTCCAATTCTTATTTCTTAATTCACGCATTAACTTATTCTATTCTTTTTATTTTTAAAATAAATAATTCCAATTTCTTATTTATAATATTTAATAATTATTCCTATTTCTATTTTGTTTATTGTGCGCAGGATCTGACTTTCATTTCTCACACGTACGCAAATAGTGAGTTCTATGTGTGGTGATTACTAAACGAATATGGCGACCCCCCCCCCGCCGCAAACGTGCCCCACCGGTACAGCTTGTGTTCCGTCCCTCTATTCCTTAGTCCGTGCTCTATTAGCAATATAGAAGTATTATATATATGGACTAACGCTGTTAGCGCATGCGCACAAAGCAGCTGAACCGTGCGTAAGAGAAGAGGTTTGTTCGCGTCGCTTGCCCCAACATGCTCCTACTCGCTCCAATACGCTCCAAACTATAGTATTACGTTACGTATACTATAGATTGGAGCGTATTGGAGTGAGTAGGAGCATATTGGGGTATTGCGACGCGAACAAACCCACAGACTATAGGCCCGAGCACAGACCATTGCATAACGCATAACGCATATGCATAAGAAATCTGATTGGTCCGTTAGCATGTGCATAAGGAATTCGACCAATCGAATTTCTTATGCATATGTATTATGCATTATGCAAAAGTCTGTGCTCCCCGCTTATAGGTTTGTTCTTTCCAGCTGAACTTTCTGTACTAGTTCATAAAGTGTACACTGAGGCGTTCTTTTTAGCAGAGATGACTGTTCTTTTCAATAGTGTATAGGGAATTGCCCTATAAAGGAGTTGAAGAATGACGAGGTGATTAAAATACAGGGTGAGCCATTTTAATCTATGGACCCCAATTCCTCCGAATGTATGCATGGTACGAGAAAATGGTTCAGATAAAAGTTTTGTGACTTCGAGGGGGACATAAGATGGTGTCATTGGTTTGACCTTGAAGAATTATTTGAAAGTCACATGAAAGTCACCTCAATTTTTTTAAGTGGCATCCCCTATTTTTTATTGCATATTCTTGTAGCTTATCTCAAGACCTTTCCAAAACACTATAAATAAATGTTTTTTCGTTAAATATTTTCCGAGTTATAAGGCTTGAAATAATTTCTTAATTTTACATAAACTATAAAATATCTCGTAAAATATTCACTTTTCGATGACCTTACCTCAATACTTTTATGCACAGAATAATGAGAGGAATCAATTGGTGTAAAGAAAACACATAGTTGTTTTTAAAAAAATATATGTAATTGTTAATTACAAATTGCACATTTTTTCTTAAAAACAACTATGTGTTTTCTTTACACCAATTGATTTCTCTCATTATTCTGTGCATAAAAGTATTGAGGTAAGATCATCGAAAAGTGAATATTTTACGAGATATTTTATAGTTTATGTAAAATTAAGAAATTATTTCAAGCCTTATAACTCGGAAAATATTTAACGAAAAAACATTTATTTATAGTGTTTTGGAAAGGTCTTGAGATAAGCTACAAGAATATGCAATAAAAAATAGGGGATGCCACTTAAAAAAATTGAGGTGACTTTCATGTGACTTTCAAATAATTCTTCAAGGTCAAACCAATGACACCATCTTATGTCCCCCTCGAAGTCACAAAACTTTTATCTGAACCATTTTCTCGTACCATGCATACATTCGGAGGAATTGGGGTCCATAGATTAAAATGGCTCACCCTGTATATTACTCACTAATTTACGAACACTCAGTATGATTGCAAAAAAGTAACACAAAAATTATATACAATATTTACAGTTTTAATCTAGAGACCCTATCTCTATTTAATGGAACACCGGGCAACTTTGCGAAAAAGTTCGCACGGAACAATGTTCGAAATACAAAATCGTTCGCGTGTTATTGACTCGGACGTTCGAGAAGGTCTGGCTGTTAAATTTTTAAATTTTCTAAAAATCCGAGTCATTTCTAAATCCGGAAATTCTCTCTAGCGCCGGATGCTAGTGTCGCTCGTGTGGCGCTGTTGTCGTTCGTCCAGTGTGTGAGGAGTCGCTACAAGTGCAACAGAACTGAGTACAGCAGTTCACTAAACTGCCTGCCCCAGGTCTTGAGTTAGTGCAGTGGTACAGTTCAATATGGCAGCTTAGGCAAAACGAGAATAACAGTACAACTTAACTTAAAATTAAAAACATTAAAAATTAAAAACAGTACAACTTAACCTAAAATTAAAAATTATATTATCTTTATATTTACTTTTTTAAGTTATGTTAATACTTAAGATTTTTTTTACTATATTCGTCTTTTACTATTATTTTTGCGCATATAAAAATATTATTGATCAGTATTTTATACATATACTTGTACACACACACACACACACACACACACACACACACACACACACACATAGTAAAAAATTTTAAGTATTAACATAACTTTAAAAAAGTAAATATAAAGAGAATATATGATATATAGAAAGTTTTTTTAGCTTTTTGAATTTATATTTTTAATTTATATTAATTATATTAGACCTTTAGTATAAAAAAAAGTTTTCGACATGGAGAAAATAAGTGTTGCATATATTACAAGAGATGCAGCTGGAAATATTTTAATTGATAAAGATGGAAATATTACTTGTAAATTGGAAGGTATTAAAATTATGTATCTAAATATATCAATAAACATTATCTATGCAAATAGCTATTTAAAAACTAAATTTCAATATATAAATATTTATTTAATAAGAAAATAAAGATGATAAGTATAATATAATAATCTTATTATAATATTCTTGCAGAAGGTGTAATATTTAAATTAAAATATCAAGATATTGATTTTAGTTGCAATACAGTGCAATGTACTGTCGATGATCAATTAGTATTTATTAAATTACACCAAGATATATAACAAAATGTACAAAGAAATACAAACAATGAAAGAAATAATATTGATGAAAAAAAATCCGGAATCATGTGTCGCGTCATGTTGATTTCTGCACTGTAGCGTTCTTTTCGTTTCTATCTATATTTCTGCAACTATTAAATTTTTACTGTACTCGTCAGTTCTAGTTCAGAACTAGAGCAGAACTAGTGCAGCTGAAAGAACAAACCTTAAGGTGCAATTTCACGCAGCGTCAAAACGCTAGCGGCTCTCCCCACTCTGTGATACATTTCCCCTCAATAGAGTTGTCGACAAAACGCCAGCCGCTAAACTCCCGCTACTTTTTCATGGAGCGACAAATCGCTGGTCGCTGTGGATTTGTATTTTCTGTATTTATTTTAAATTTTTTCTATAGATTTAATTCGTGTATAAAACTGACAATAAGGATACGTGTCAAAGTGCGTTTAAACTGTCGGAACAGTATTTTATCGACAACCTTACAAAATATATTGCCGTCAGTAACAGCTAAAGAAACGACGAATACTGGTGTTGTGTGCAATTATGCAAAAATTACAAGAAAATGAAAAGAAACCGTACAAGAAGAAACAATACTGGGTAGCACCATATCTAAAGAATCGTCCAGAGCACAGTTTTTATTATGTGTCAATTCCTAAACTGACCATAGAGAATGGAGTACGATTCCACAATTATTTCCGAATGTCCGCAACACAATTGGAGGAATTGTTATCTATTGTTGGATCGCTATTGATAAAAAAAAATGTTATTCGAGAACCCATACAACCGAAAGAACGTTTGATAATAACATTAAGATTTGTAAATGTTAAAATTTAACATATTAATTTTTTGAAATTGTTGATACAACTGAAACGATTCAAACACATCTATTTTTCGCTCGAGTTGAGCCTCTCCGAACTTCAAGCGGCAAAACGACGCGTCGACCAAGGGCGCCAAAGTGGGGAGAGCCGCTAGCGTTTTGACGCTACGTGAAATTGCACCTTTAAGGTACAATTTCATGCAGCGAAGCTTTGCTGGCGAAGTTCCCCCACTTCGCCGAAAACGAAGCAACGAAGAAACGCTCTTCGCTAAGCCCTCTTACCTTTTCATGGAGCGAAGCTTCGCCAGCGAAAAAATTGTTGGGTAGCACCCATTTTTGAAAATCGCAAAGAAAATAGTTTTTATTTTGCATCAGTCCCCAAATTAAAATTGGAAGATCTTCGTTTTCACAATTACTTTCGAATGAATGCAACTCAGTTGTTGTTTTGACGGTTAATACGGTTTATGTATGTACAACCAAATAGTGCCGAAAAACATATCGTAAAAAAAATATAAAGACTGCAGACAAAAATGGAGAATAGCCAGCAATACCTGCATTATATGGAGCAGTTTAAACGTATTGCAGCAGTCGTAATAGAACAAGAAGTTAGAAGACGACGTATAGCCGGAGCAACTGCTGTGATACATCATGTTGTGCAAAATAAAAAACAAAAATATGCGAAAAAAAATTGTTGGGTAGCACCCATTTTTGAAAATCGCAAAGAAAATAGTTTTTATTTTGCATCAGTCCCCAAATTAAAATTGGAAGATCTTCGTTTTCACAATTACTTTCGAATGAATGCAACTCAGTTGGAGGAATTGTTAGAAATCCTTGGTGCAAAACTGCAGAAGCAAAATGTTGTTCGGGAATCTATCTCCCCACCCGAACGCTTGGCACTGACATTGAGGTTTGTTTGAATTTATGTATGTTATGAACGTAATACTCCGTATTGAAAAATGAATGTGGAAAAATCACATAGTAAAAGCCATGATTTTTTAATAGGGCTCCCAAATTTATTTTTTCATTTGATAGTATTTTTACTCAATTTTTAAAATATTGTAGATATCTAGCATCTGGTGATTCCATGACGTCGATGTCGTATCAGTACCTTGTGGGAGTAACAACGGCTAGCAACATTATTCAAGAAACATGTGAAATAATTTGGGACAGTTTGTGCCTTTTGGTTCTACCTGGCCGACTTGAAGAAAAAGACTGGATAGATATAGCCAACGGGTTCGAAAAATAGTCAAAATAAGGTCGCGTTTGTTTCGCTGCGTTGCTTCGCTGATAGTTGAGCAATGTCGAACTATGAGCGTTCCTTCGCTGACTTGCTCGAATCGGCGGAGTGGGGGAACTTCGCTAGCGAAGCTTCGCTGCATGAAATTGTACCTTTATACGTCTGTACCAAAGAAGTAAGAAAATCAGGAAGGAGCATTTGGCGAAAATCCCATGGTTACGCTTGAAACGGAAGAAGCCTTCTAGTAACTTGAGTAAATATGGGGATTTTTTGTTTCTAGATTGCCGATTACCTTTGCAATAATTGTTCATAACCTCATTTCTATAGCCTATACTTATAAAGTTCATTAACAGTAATTTTAAAAATCATCATATTATTATAAAAAAATTATAAAAAAATGGTCAGTTGTGTGTGTGGCTGTACGAGAAAGAAACCTGAAAATGTTACGTTTCATAAGTAAGTATTACTTATTCTTTTTGCATATTCTATTATATATATTAAAATGTTTATAAAGATAGTTTTTTTGCTATTGTATTATAAATAAGCTATTTAGAAATTATCTTTACACATTTTGATATCAAGGAATAGTTGCATTGTTCAAATAAATGAATATTAACATTAAGTTCGTTTGTTTTTAATGTTACTTTATATACATATACGATTTAAACCTATCAAAAGTCATGAAAAAGTATTAAATAATTTGCAGATTTCCAAAAGATTCCGAAAGAAGAAATTTATGGATTAATTTTGTTGATAAACTTGAATGGGCACCAACATCAAACTCAACAATCTGTTCACAACATTTTGAAGAAGTTCATTTTGATAGAACATCATATAGTATAGTCAGATTAAAAACAACTGCCATTCCATCAATTCACATTAATCGATTCAAATATGTATGTATATCTATTAATATGTATTACAACTTGATAATTTGATTATAGATTTATTTTTAAAATATGTATTTTTTAGACAAACGCTGAACATATTGAAAGTAATGAAAATAATTTACAACCGTTAATGATTCATTGATACATAGTAAGTATATATTTATCAAATTAACAGTTCTGCGTTTGGAATTATAAACGTGTTAAATATTATTTTCTTAATATATAAATAATTGAAGTAATTTAATAACGCACATTTCTATTTCAGTTATTTAACAATAGCTATTCTTATGGTTCATATAACTTTAAGTTATGATGTATGTAGCATCAATGTACATATGTACAATACATGCTATTTTTACAAAATATACATTGTCCTCTAAAATTAATTGATTATTTATGTAATGTACATATATGTTTATATAACTTAAAAATTTCATGTTTATTTTTTTTTATATTGCAAACAGCATGTACTGTATAGTATTTATACAGTATAGTACTTAAATGACTACAATCTGATTATATGGGACATATTATCTTTTCAAGAAATTTATCAGTAAATTCAAATTAAATCATTAAAATTAATTAAATTATTTAGATATATTGTAACAAAATCTCTCAATATATTGAATTAAAATACAATGTGCTGAAGTACATGTGCTGAATTGATTTAATAATATAAATATGTTTTTCAGTTACAGAATTTACATCTGAAACAATAGATGAATCAATTAATACTTCGAAAAACATCTGTAATTTTCTGCCAGCACTAGATGATACGCCTAGAAAAAAAAAATTGAAAAGAACAATACAGACGCTGTCCAATGAAAATCTTTCCAAATCCAAAAAAATACGCCAATTACAAGTTGTGTCGACAGAAAAAAAAATAACAACTCTAATAACTATTATTGATGAATTAAAGGACAAAAATTATCTATCACAAGAATTGTATGAGGTATTTTTGAACAAATTTGGAAAAAATAAATATCTATTCAATAGAATTTTACAAAAAGTGAATGGACATAGTACTAGTAAAACTTTTTCAACGGATGAACGAAATTTTGCAATAACACTTCACTTCTTTTCACCTCGTGCTTATGAATATGTTCGAGAATATTTTAATGGTGCTTTACCACATGTAAAAACATTAAGCAAATGGTATTCGTCAGTCGATGCTCTTCCTGGATTTACTAGTGAAGCTATAAATATGCTTAAATTGAAAGTACAACATTCAGATAAGAAAATAGTGTGTTCTTTAATTTTTGATGAAATAGCTATTCGGGAACAACTAGAATGGGATGGAAATCAATATCATGGTCTTATTAGTTTTGGTAGCCAGAAATGACCCAAATATTGGGATTGCCAAAGAGGTATTTGTATTTATGTTAGTTGCTATTAACGAAAGTTGGAAAATACCAGTAGGATACTTTTTTATTAATGGTATGAAGGCTGTTGAAAGATCTGAACTAGTCAAACAATGCATAAACATAGTTTTGAATTGTGGAATAGTTTTACTAAGTGTAACTTTTGATGGCTTACGCGAATTTTTGGCCCGCGAATTTTTCAATGCTGTCATTATTAGGCTGTAACATTGAAATTGATAATTTATTTAACAAAAACAGATACTTCTATTTATGTATTTCCGGATCCATCACACATGGTAAAACTGATACGTAATACTTTTGGAGACATGAAAATATTATTGGATGAAAATAATAATAAAATCGAATATAATTTTTTAATCCAATTGAATAAACTGCAAGAAAGCGAAGGTTTACATTTAGGAAACAAAATTAGAAATACACATATCCATTTTTTTAAACAAAAAATGAAAGTAAAACTAGCAACGCAACTATTGAGTAAATCAGTAGCTACTTCTTTAGATTACTGTAAAAATGTATTAAAATTGAATGATTTCCAACAGTGTGATGCTACAATAAAATTTATTTTAATAATCAATAATGCATTTGATATTTTAAATTCACGAAAAAATTCTGATTTTGGTTTCAAACAAGCAATTAATCATTATAACATTTTCAAAATAAAAAAGTTTTATGACGATCTCTTATCATATTTTAAATCATTAAAATTGCCAAATGGTATTCCAATATTTGAATCTAATAGAAAGATTGGATTTTAGGCTTTTTAATTTCACTCAAAAGCACAATACAATTATTCCAACAATATTGTAATTGTGAATTTCCTATTTTAAAATATATTCCAACGTATAAGTTATCACAAGATCACTTAGAATTGTTTTTTGGAAGCATTAGATCATAAGGCGGTCATAATAATAATCCTACTTGCCGACAGTTTACTGCTGCTTATAAAAAGATTCTAATACATGCCGAAATTCGGGAACATGGAGTTGGAAATTGCGTACCATTAGATCAAATTAATATTTTAAATACTCGACTTCCAAAAACTGAGCCAGAAGATATAATAAATCAACATAATACAATATATAATAAAATTGATACAGAAAATAATGAACATTTTGAAACTTATAAAGACATATTAGAATTAGATCATATTTTTCATCTTGAACTGTCCGAATATATTAAAAATGTAGTAATATATATAAGTGGATTTATTGTAACATCATTATTAAAAAAAATAAAGTGTGAAGACTGTTCGGCAGCATTAATTGGAACAGAAAGTAATCTTTTATGTTCGCTTATACATTTTAAGGATAGAGGCCGCTTAACATATCCTAGTTTTGACGTGATTGATTTATGCATTGCAACAGAAAAAATTATTCGCTCACATATACAAAACAACACTTTGCTTGATAAAAGTATTAAAGAAAAAATTCAAAGCAATATTCTTAATTTATGTTTAAATGTAAAAATATTTGAAAATTTACGAGTTCATGCATTAGAAACCAATCCATTAGAAAATCATTATATATTTCTAATAAAATGCATTGTTAAAGAATATTTCAACGTAAGAGTTCATCACTTTGTTAAAGGAATATCTTCAAAAGATAGAGTTAGGCAATATTTTACTAAATTAATCCATTTTAAAGGACAGTGATTTATCATAAAGTATTACGCTTTATTCACAATATAATACGTTATCCAATTATTTGAAAACAAATAACCAAAAAAAAATCTTGTGATATATTTTTATAATTAAGAATAAGTAAACATTTAAATTAAAATAATAAAAGCGTTATATAGTTTTCTTTAATATTACTACAGATTCACAATGTCTGAGAGTTCTGTGATATACAATATATTTGACATATTTAAATTTAATTACAATATATCATTATGTTGTATAACATTGTATTATGTTGAAGTGGATTTACTTCGTTAATGTTTTATAAAGCATTTATATGTCTTAGTTTACATCATACACGTGATACTTAATTTAATATATTTCATATTGTATAATTTATGATTTATTATTTATAAAGAGAAAGCGATCACTTTATTTTTATTTTATAATTTTATTGTATTATTTCTTAGATAAAGTTATTTTTGTTCTGTGATATGATGTACAAATGAAATTATTTTTGTATTAATTTTATTTCACAATTCTATTTTATTTTTATTTTATTACTTTAAATGTATTATTTTGTCAAAATTTTGTAAATGTATGTTTGTTACAAAATTGTTATTAAATTATATTTTATTTAATATGTATTAATGTAATAACACCTAATAAAAATTTAAAAAATTTACATTTATTTTTATACTCGAAGAACTCTAGAATAAATATACATACAGAAAAAGTAAAACAATTTTTTAACAATTCTTTTACTAAAATAAAATTATTTCGTATATTACATTGCCATTCACAACATTAAAAGAATAAAAAAGTACTTTTAATTATTTAATTTTTAATATTTGAATCTTTATTCTTTTATGCAATAAATAGTTTAATGTTATTGTCTAAGATCTAGATATTATGAATAATTTTATTTATTTACAGAAACTTCACCAACTGTTATCCAGACAGTAATGAGATGGAGATAATCCAATTAAATAAAATTAATACTTAATTTAAATTGTAAATAATTGAATATAATTATAAATTTGGAAAAATAATTGAACAATTTTTACACAACTTATTGTAATTGTAATATTACCTTTTGTAATTTCTATATGATTTTTATATAATAAATTGTGTACACAATCTATTATAGCTTTATACAATTTTTATAATACATCAAAGTTATTAATTTGACGTTTTCCAGTAAAACGCATAATTAAATGAAACCACTTGATACAATAAATAATATTATACTTATTTGCCAATATATTAATTTATTTAAATATACAAGTTAATAAAAAATGCAAATCTAAGTTAATAAGAAAATATTTTTATATCATGAGTAAAATTTGTATTGAAATCTTGAGTAAAATTTGTATTGAAATAATTAAGTTTCATTTCGAAGTAGAAGCAGGTTATATGTAAA
>CABEGB010001437.1:0-75873 GCA_901521435.1 Crematogaster levior | reverse complement strand
CCACCCTTTGAGGGTGAAATTTAATATCTCAAAAACAGTACATTGAAAAATACGGTACTTGTGTCGTTAATTAACATTTATGGGGTTAATTTATCGTCAATAAAAAAATTTTCAAAACCAGTAAAATTTAATATTTCGAAACGGTGCATTGTAAAAATATGAGACATGTGCCGTTAATTAAAGTTTCTTTATGGGGTCAATTTAACATTTATTAAAAATTTTCAAAACCACCCTTTGGGTGTAAATTTTTAAGAAATGGTGCATTGCAAAAAACACGGAGCCTGTGTTATTAATTTAGGTTTTATGGGGTTAATTTACCATTTATTAAACTTTTCAAAATTATCCCTTTGGGGGTGAAATGTAATGTCTTGAAAACGGTGCACTCAAAAATATGAGATATATGCCATTAATTTAGGTTTTATGGGGTCAACGACATTTAATAAAAATTTTCAAACGCCCCTTAAATATCTGAAACGGTGCATCGCAAAAATATGGAATCTACTTGTTAATTAAAAGCTTTATGAGTTAATTCTACCATTTATTAAAAATGTTCAAATACGCTAATGTAATAATAAAATTTTAAATTTACCGCTTAATCTCCTGTTTCAATGTAAATATTTAATAAAATATTCCATTTACTTACTATTTGTATAATAATTTATATAATAATAATAATAAAAATAATAATAATAATAAAAAAATAATAATGATAATAAAAATAATAATAATAATAAAATTTATGTTAATTGAATTTATCGCTTAATTTTCGTTCTAATGTAACAAATATTTAATAAAATATTCAATTTAATTTACTAAGTAAAATTTATAACATTGTCCTTTTAACTTCAAAACTTCTAAGTTTTTAAATGGGGTAATAAATAAAATTGAAAGTGATAATAAATATTTTTTTCAATTTTTGATCTCTCATACTAAATGATAAGAAATTAATCTTTAATCCATCTCATCCAAATAAAATTCTAAGTAATTTTAGGGTCTAATGATTATTAATATTATAGACATAATCTTCAATATATAATTTTAAATAAAATATTAATATAAATATTATTAATATAAACATTAATATAAAAACTATTAAAAATAAATAATATTTATAATAATAATTTAAGATAAATTAAATTTTGCATTAATCTTACAAATTAATATTTTTATTTAAACTACTTAAATTTTAATTATTTTTTAAATAAAAATAAATTTAAATTAATTAAAAATTTTAATTAATGATCAAGAACAAAATTAATAAAATTATATGTTTAAAAGAAATTGTAAATATGTAATTTGAATTTAAATATATTTTTCCGTGTCAAATACATGAATATAAATACTCTCTGGTATTTTGTTTGTATAATAATATGTATAATAATAAAGTTTAAGCCAACTTGAATTTATCGTTTGATCTTCGTTCTAAATGTAAGTATCCACTTTTTAAAAGTCCATGTTATATCGATTCTCGCAAGTATAGTTGTCGCTTTTCGGCGATGCTGATTGATTATCTCAATACTGTGCTGTGCGTTACTTAAAAATTACTTTAAAAGTCGATAAAAGTTTGTTATGGTTGGGCGTGACATGTGACATTATGATTGTATTTTTTGACCTTCGCGCGTGTTACATGTATAATATATTGGGCCAGCGGCACACGATGCTATTTTATCTGTTGATTGTTTGCGTGCGTCTGTGCTGGTAATATTTTTTCCGTTAAACTGGAAATTATAATGTTGATCACGTTGTTGACTGATCTGGCGCTGAATTTCTGTGTGAAATCCAGAATTAAAATTTCACGTTTAAGGTTTTTTGAAAATTTTTAATAAATAAAGAATTGACCCCATAAGAAACCTAAATTAACGGCACATGTCTCATTTTTTGCAAATGCACTGTTTCAGATATTAAATTTTAACGTGCTGTGGTTTTGAAATTTTTATTGAACAGTAAAATTAACCCATATAATGGTAATAACAACGACAGACCCAGTATTTTTGCGATGTACTTTGTTGAGATATTAAATTTCTCACCCTAAGGTGGTTTTTTTAATAAAATTCTAATAAATGGTATTCATAAGAAACCTTTAATTAATTAATATCTGTCTTTGTTTTATATTTTTTAAATTTAATATTAAATAAGGAGTGGTTTTGAAAATTTCTAAATTTAAATTTACCCATTTATTGCAATTTTCAAAACCACCCTTGAGGGTGAAATTTAATATCTCAAAAATGGTACATTGAAAAAATACGGGACCCAGTCATTAATTAAGTTTATGGGGTTAATTTACATGCTTAATAAAATTTTCAAAACCAACTTTGGGGTAAAAATTTAATATCTGGGAAAAGGTGCATCGCGAAAATATGAGACATGTGCCGTTAATTGAGGTTTTTATAGGTCAATTTACCATTTATTAGGAATTTTCAAAAACCACCCTTAGGGGTGAAATTTAATATCTCAAAAACGGTACATTGCAAAAATACAGGACCTGTGTCAATTAACATTTCTTATGGGGTTAATTTACTGTTCAATAAAATTTTCAAAACCACCCCTTTGGGGGTAAAATTTAATATTTCGAAAATGGTGCATTGCAAAAATATGAGACATGTGTCGTTAATTTAGGTTTCTTATGGGGTCAATTTACCATTAAAAAATTTTCAAAAATTACCCTTAAGGTGAAATTTAATATTTTGGAAACAGTGCATCGCAAAATACGGGATCTGTGTTATTAATTAAGGTTTCTTCTGGGGTTAATTTACCATTCATAAAATTTTTCAAAAACCACCCCTTGGGGTGAAATTTAATGTCTCGAAACAGTGCGTTGCAAAAATATGAGACTTGTGCCGTTAATTAAGATTTTTATGGGGTCAATTTATCATTTATTAAAATTTTCAAAAACCACCCCTTGAGGGTGAAATTTAACGTCTTGGAAACGGTGCATCGCAAAAATACGGAACCTGTGTCGTTAATTAAGGTTTCTTATGGGGTAGATTTATAGTTATCCTTAAAGAAAAATACGCAATTGCATATTGCAAATAGCATAACTTTTTTTTAAACTTTGCGTTTTTTTTGCACCAATTGATTCATATATCTGTACTCTAAAAAGTAGGTGATATCCCAAAAATATCATAAATGAAAAGGTCAAGCCATGTTCAAAAATAAACCCTCAAGAATTTGAATTTTTACAAATTTAAATGATTATCTAATAATATATCACCATGAAAAAGTAACTGATATATTTATAAGGTGCCAGTTCAAAGTGAACATATATAAAGTGTATATTAACTAAATAAATTAATAAAATAAATAATATAATAAATTTAATAATATATTACCACGAAAAATAACTGATATGTTATTCAAGGTGCAAATTCAAAATGAACATACATACATAAGGTGTATATAAGTAAAATTGATTAAAATTTGACTCTAAGTGAAAGTACATAAGTGATATGTTATTCTTAGTGCATAAAATATAAAAGTCGTTTATTGAAGTTTGATTTGAAATTTATACAAACCTGACAATGAAAATAGTTGCTTGTAATTCCAGAGTACTAATTTGTTAATGACTCGGAAAAAGAACATGGCGGCCTGCTCTCAAAAACTTTCGATGGATGGAATAAATAATTAAAATGAAAGAGTTATGAAAATGGTTTAGATTAAAATCTCCAACCTTTCTGTAGTAAAATTTCAAATTTTCATATGAATTTCCGATTTTGAATTTGTTATACCGTATTTTCAGCGAGTAATTTATGGTCAAAAAGTGTTGTCTTATTGTTTGAAATGGGTAAATATTAAATAAATCAAAATTCATAAATAAAAAGTTCTTATATCAAAAAATAAATATCGTTAAAATATAGATACAGAATTTTATCACAATTTTGACTCTGAAAAGTAAGTGCATGCTTCTTAAAGTGCATGTAACAGTGTTTTGATAAAATTAATTTAAATATTTGTTATCTTTCTCTCTCTCTCTCTCTTCTCTCTCTCTCTCTCTCTCTCTTTCTCTCTCCTCTCTCTCTCTCTCTCTCTCTCTCTCTCTCTCTCTCTCTCTCTCTCTCTCTGGGCAGGGTGATATATGTGATTGGTATTTAACAGTACTACTTATTGAATAGTCAGAGACAAGTTGTGTCGGGTGAATCGAATGTGTATTATTATTCCTAAGTGGATACTGAGAAACGCATCAAGTTTTCTGAGAGCAGGCTGCTTTTCTTTTTCCGAGTCATTATCAAATTGGTACTCTGGAATTACAAGAAACTATTTTCATTGTCCAGGGTTGTATAAATTTCAAAATCAAAACTTCAATAAACGGCTTTTTATATTTTTGTGCGCTAAGAATAACATATCACTTATGTACTTTCACTTAGAGTCAAATTTTTAATCAATTTTACTTATATACATCTTATGTATGTATGTTCATTTTGAATTTGCACGTTGAATAACATATATCAGTTATTTTTCGTGGTAATATATTATTAAATTTATTATATTATTTATTTTATTAATTTATTTAGTTAATATACACTTTATATATGTTCACTTTGAACTGGCACCTTGTAAATATATCAGTTACTTTTCATGGTAATATATTATTAGATAATCATTTAAATTTGTAAAAAATTCAAATTTTGAGGGTTTATTTTTGAACATGGCTTTGACCTTTTCATTTATGATATTTTTCGGTCCCATTATATCAGAGACGCGGTAGCGTCTCCGGCCATGTTCAAAATAGAAACTACAAGTAGACGCTACAAGTCTCTTATCCCGCACCCTTAAAGTCGACTTTTTGGGGTGTAGAACTATTAAAATATAAAAATTTTGAAATGCCTGTAGCATATTCCGAAAGGTGGTATCGCCACGAGTAAGTTAAGCCAAAAAGAAAAAAAATCAGTCAAGCCGTTCTGGACATATAAACGGTCAAAAGTGATGTTTTCACGAAAAATGAAGTAACGTCTTCTTCTTCTTCTTCTTCTTTCTCTCCGCAATCATATGTACTTCTCTTTCTACCACCACTCACCTCCCTTTTCAACTTCCACTCCTCCCCCCACTCCTCCTCCTTTTTCCTCCCTCCTTTTCCCTCCCTCTCCCCCTTCTCAATTTTTTCGTCTTTTTAGATCGCTCTATTTCGCACTTTTCATCATCTTTCACCCCTCTCACTCTCTTACACCCTTTCTGGTGTATTTACCATTTATTAAAAATTTTCAAAACCACCCCTTAGACGTGAATTTAATTTAATCTAGCTTGTGCTAGACGTCCAATTAGAAAAATTATTTTTGATCTATTGCGTGCCCAAACAAAAAAATACGATAGTTGCAATAGCGCTGAAATCGGGCTTTTTTAGGCGCCCAATTAAAGAAATTTGGAGTGCTCTGCTTATAAAAGATATCCCAGAGACGATTAATTTGTGTATTAGTTATATATTTAAAAATATTTTATACCAGATGTAGTTTACACCAGACGTAATGATCGTGTTAAAATCGGAGAGACGAATAAAATATATGGTTGCGTGCTCACAAGAATAGCTGATGGAGGAGCTCATTCTTTATTTTCAATATTATTGTATTTTTGACATACAAAACGGTTAAACATCTCGGAGAAATAAAGACAGTTAGCGAGTGACTGTGTCAGTGTCAAAATTAAAACGGAATAAAAATCTATTTGAAATTAGGTCATCACTTCAACGATAAAATAATATAAGTATAAGTATATAACTACGTACAACTATATAATGTAAAAATAATTATTTGAATATATTGATGAAAGAATATTAGCATTTTAATAAATTATGTTATTTATTGAAATTTTATAACTTAATCGATATATTGTGTTACATACGTTACATGTAATTTCAGTTTTACTAATTCAAACTATTAATGATACATTAGTGGTTCTAGTAATCATTTCGTGCATCGACTTTACTAAAAATTGACTCTATTGATAAACTACGTAAATTACACGCGGAATAATAATAGGAAAATACTGTAACTAAAATACAGAAATGTAACAGAAGCGTATATAAAAAGAAGTATATGGAGATTTTCGCACACAAGTGTCTTACAAGAACCCGTAAATTAACCCCATAAGAAATGTTAATTAAAGAAATGTTAACGACATAGGTCCCATACTTTTGCGATGTACCGTTTTTGAGATATTGAATTTCACCCCTAAGCGGTAGTTTTTGAAAATTTTAAGTGGTAAATTAACCCCATAAGAAACCGATAATTAACGACACAGATACAGATATTTAGTAACAAAAAATTATTCTATTATTGAAATCATGTAAACGATTAATCCGCACATTGTAATTGAAACAAATGCACTTTGCAGTAAGAGCTTTATTGTGTTAGTTTTCTTCATTTAAAAAGTGCTATAATAAAATCATTTAATTATTAATGACAGTATTCTTCAAATCAAGAAAACTAATACAATTCTGCCTACAAAAGTGTGTTTGTTTTAATAATAGTATGCAGATTATTTAACAGTTCAGTTATTTGTATCTTTTACATGATTTTAATATTAGATTAATATTTTGCTTAGATATTTAATGGACGAAATTGCATATGCATTTCAAGAAACAAAATATATTACAGGTCAAAAATATTTCAAATATCATTTTTCAATCACATTATTCATTGCAATAACAAAATAAACTTTGATGGGTAACGATAACTTTGATCAACAACACTTTTAATACCATTATATAGAAAACTTAATCCAAAACAACGTATTTTTAAATATCACGAACACGCACACACAAATGAATTCACGCAAGTTTTTAACACTGAACAACAGAGTATATTTACACAATCAAAGTTATTAAAGTTGATGTATACAGAAAATGTACAGTTTTTTTTTCTCACCTCTCCTAACACACTTTCAGGGCGCGGCGCACAGCTGGGACAATTTCGTCCGCGAGAACGCGACAACCGAGGGAGAAGCGTTCGAGGGGCGTATCAGCGCGGAGTTCGCGATGCGCGTGGAGTAAGCGACTCAAAGCTACGCGCGTATTGAAAAGCAACAAAGCGTGCGGCTTTGCTGCTCGCGAAAAACCGCCGAACCCAGATAAAGCAATTATCTGAGATGTTGCGTGAATCACTCATGTGCGTTCTGGGGAAACTCGAAGTGCGGCCGTTCCTGGCGGATCACAGTGGAGCTGGCGCCGTCACATCCGTTTCTTTATACTGTGCTTTTCTGGAATGATGTTCTTTCCTGTCACTTCCTCTTGAAAATGACGACATAAAAAGAACACCCAGAAAGGGAAAATTTTATAGACCGGTTTATATCAGTATAGTTTGGCACAAATAATGGGACGATGACAAGGCTTTTTTTGAATGCGTGGAGAAAACGGCAGCGCCGCAGTTTCCTTCCTTAGCGCTCCGCGTGAGCGCGGCTAAGTACAACATAAATGATAGCGGGACGTAAGTCCCATTCGTACATGTGATTAGGTAGCAACGACAGCAAATGCGTGCGATAGAACACACATCACTGCCTTTCTCTCCACGGGGTATTGCTGCATTACACCCCCCTGTGTTGCACAGGCCAGCGCAACTGGGTGATGCGAATGCAATCTTCTGGCAGCGTGATGGGGCTGGCGGAGCTAACGTTCGCCTCATGAACATTCCGCCCGCCCTCCCGCAAGTTTACCAACAGCGAAACAGATTACGGTTTGTCGCGCGCGGCGAGCATGCAGCGACGCGCGTGACGTTCGGTGGCTAAGTGCCGCGCGAGCGTGGTGTCGCGAGCGGCGACTCGCGCTCAGCGCAAGTAGTAGCACCTGCCGAGGTGTGCGTATTTCGCGACGCATGTGTTCGCTGCGTGCCGGTTCCGCGTGATCAGCGCTGATTGAAGCGTCGTAGTAGCGGCGGATCGCGTTCGTTGGCACGTAGCGTGGTGCCGCCGCGAATAAGTTCCGCGTACGAAGAAGTCCGTGAGTGAAGTGAACTGAGGTGTGAGACGCGCGACAATGTGACGAATGTGGAGTGTACAATGCGGTTACCACAGATGAATAAAGTGCAAATTGAAATTTGTCACAGAGAAGGTGCGCACGGGTGTGACTTTAATGGCCAGCTGTGTCTCGCGCGTCGCGGTGCAGTAGTGGCCGATTCGGCTAAGAAAAACTATTTTTGTGAGTGGCCGAGTGACGGTTGAGGTGGCCGTTCAGGCCAACCACGCGCCCGACCATCTCAACTGGCATGTCGTGATGCCGGGCCGGTGGCCATCGTGCCGGTGGTGTTGTCTCGCTCCGCACGAGACACAGCTGTCCCGATGATACGCGATTCGAGGTGACCGTTCGTCACGCTGGGTCGCTCGGCCAAGCGGTGGATGCCTGGGAACCACCGCCGCCAAAGTGGTCCCTCATCTGTTGTATATGTTGCCACCGGGTAAGACGGCTCGTCGCGACGTCCGCGAGTGTCGGCTCTGGCACGGCCAGTAGCGACGCCGACAAAGTGCCCCGGGAGTAAGTGCCGCGGCGTCGTCGGGATCGTCGGAAAGAGGGGCGATCGGTCGCGAGTTCAGGCACGCCTCTACCTGAGCGAGGAAGGTCGCCATCTCCTCGTATGTGAGGGTAGTGTCGCCGAGCACCCGTCGCAAGTGATGCTTTACCGCCTTCACCGCCGCTTCCCACAGGCCGCCGAAGTGCGGTGCGGCCGGTGGGTTGAACCGCCACTCTATGCGCTCGGCGGCGAGCGCCCGGCCGATGCGCTGGGCTTCCACGTTGCTGGCCGTGAAGAGGGCCCGCAGCTCAGCTTCCGCACCTGTAAAGTTCGTCCCGCAATCACTCACCATAACCTGTGGCAGCCCGCGGCGGGCGACGAAGCGGCGAAGAGTGGCCAAGAATGCCTCGGTGGTGTAAGCGGATACCACGTCGACGTGCACCGCCCGCGTGCAGAGGCACACGAAGATGGCGATGAAGGCCTTGTGCGCCTTGTGTCCTCGCCCTCCGCTCGTTCGCAGCATAATCGGCCCTGCGTAGTCCACGCCAGTGTGCTGGAATGGCCGTGACGGTGTCACCCTGGTCTCCTTCAGAGACCCCATGATCTGCTGAGGCGTCGCCGCCCGCCATCGCACGCATCGCAGACAGCGATGGATGCGGCCCTTGACGACTGTTCGGCCGCCCGGAATCCAGAATCGTTGGCGCAACAGACCCAGCGTCTGCTGTACTCCGCCGTGCAGGACTCGGGCGTGGCAGCAGTCAACCAGGAGTCTGGTCAACGTAGAGTCTCTGGGCAGGATGAATGGGTGCTTCTCGTCGGGTGCCAGCAGCGAGTGCTTCAGTCTGCCGCCAACCCGGAGCAGGCCCCTGAGTGTCAAGGAACGGGGTGAGTTTGGCGAGGCCGCTGCCCCGCGGCAAAGGTTCGCCCCGTGACACTGCGTCGATGTCTCCCGCGTACGTTGACGCCTGCACCCGCTTCACCCAGGCCAAGAGACCCCGGTCGAGTTCGTCCGCCGTGGGAGGCGCCGTGGTGCGGTTAGCTTTCGTCAGCCACCGCCGGCACCAGGCTGTGATCTGCAGGAGCCGGTTCAGGTTTGAGTACCGGGTGAGCAATTCCGGTTCTTCGTCCCTTGTCCGCGTGGTGTTCGCGCACGTCCGACCGCGTGCTTCGGGAAGCTCGTGATCCGGTGCCGCGTTGTCGTCTGCCTCCGAGTGGATGGTGTGGTGAGCTAGCCAAGAGGGGCCGTGCCACCACAGTGAGTGGGTGATGAGTTCGCCCGGTGATATGCCCCGAGAGGCGCAGTCAGCGGGGTTGTCGGTGCCCGCCACATGGTGCCAGCATGCCGTCGGGAGGGTGGTCTGGATCTCGGACACCCGGTTGGCCACGAAGGTCTTCCACCGTGACGGGTGTCCTCGGATCCAGCCTAGAGCCACGGTGGAATCCGACCAGAGGTGCGTTGGTTCGTCCCCGAGGTCCAGTACTGTCTGGACATGCGCCACCAGTCTGACGAGGAGTGACGCCGCGCACAGCTCCAGCCGTGGTAAGGAAATTTGCTTTAGCGGCGCCACCCTCGTTTTTGCCATAATTAAGCGCGTTGTCCATCTGTCCTCACGTTGTTCGTCTCTCGTCCGCAGGTAGACCACAGCAGAGTACGCCCGCTCTGAGGCGTCGGCGAACCCATGGAGCTCACTGGCCTCCCCGCCCCGCGAGCTGCACAGCCATCGGGGCACCCGGATCTCCGCCAATCTGGGAAGTTCTTCGAGGAAGGTCCTCCAGAGTGTCGCGTCGGCGGGCGCCAGGGGAGTGTCCCAGCCTAGGCCCTGCAGCCAGGTGCTCTGAAAGAGGATCTTCGCACGGACCACCACTGGGGCAAGCAACCCCAGCGGATCGAACAATCGTGCGGATTGTGATAGCACGGATCGCCTAGTCAGGAGGACCGGCACTGCGATCCGTGCGCTGACGGCCAGGACATCCTCGCTCGGATGCCACGTTAGGCCCAGCGCTGAGTGGCTATCTTGTGGCAGCCACTCGCGCACGCCAGGGCGCGCGAGCTCCCCCGCTGGGAGCGAGCGGAGTAAGTCCGCGTCGTTCGACGCCCACTTCCGTAGCGGGAAGCCGCCCGCCATGAAGAGTTTCCGCAACTCCACCAGCAAGCGACGGGCTCCCTCAACGGTCGACGCGCCGGAGAGGACGTCGTCCACGTAGACGTCCCGCTTCACGGAGATGGCCGCCTCTGGGTAACGACCCCCCTCGTCGTCGGCGAGCTGGCGCAACGCCCGGATCGCCAGGTATGGTGCACACGCTAACCCGTAGGTGACCGTATTCAGGCGATATTCGCGCACTTCACCTGACTCATTCCTCCACAAAATCCGTTGCAGGTCGCGGTCATCCGGATGGACGAGGATCTGGCGGTACATTTTTTCCACGTCCGCCGCGACTACGTACCGGTGCCACCGCCATCGCAAAAGGACGTCCGCGAGGGGTGGCAGCAAATTCGGTCCGACAAGGAGCCCCTGGTTAAGTGACGCGCCGCCCCGCACCGCCGCCGAGCCGTTGAAGACGACTCGGAGCTTCGTCGTCGAGCTCGCCTCCTTGACCACGCCGTGATGAGGTAAGAAGCACACTCGCGCACTCCTGTCATTCTCCTGGTCGACGCGCGACATATGTCCGAGCTGCTCATACTCGGACATGAACGCCCGGTACAGTTCGGCCTTGCGGACGTCCCGCGCGAGTCCGCGTTCCACTCGCGTGAGCATCCGACTCGCTAACCCCCGCGTATCCGTCAGATCGGGGAAAGGGGTTGCCGTCGGGAGTCGTACCACATACCGCCCGTCGCGATCACGTGTGTGTGTCTCCTCGAAGAATGCCTCACACTCTTTCTCCCTTTCAGAGAGGACACTGCATGGACCCCCCACCTCCTCCTGAGTCCAGAAGCGCTGGACCAGAGAATTGAGCGTGTCGTCGGCCGCACAGAAGTGCTGTGCGGCAAAGGATTGCGTGGCGACCGTGTCCACCGCCCCAGAGACAATCCAACCGAGGCTCGTCTGTTGAGCTATCGGCTCTCGAGGCCCCCCGCGTCGCACACCCGGGCCCAGGATGGCAGCGTAAACGTCCGCACCGAGCAGCACGTCGATGCGATCCGCCGAAGCAAAGTCTGGGTCTGCCAGCTCCAACCCACGAAGATGTGGCCACTCTCGGACGGCCATGCTGTCAAGTCCCGCGTATACTGTGAGTCGCGGGAGCACGAGCGCGGTGGCTGAGAGGGGACAGTCCCGCCGGCGCGACAGGATCTCCAGCCGCACCTGCCCGCGCGCGATGCCGGTCTGCTGCCCACCAACGCCGAAGACTGTCACGGGCGTACGGGTACGCGGGAGTCGTAGCCGCTGCGCGAAGGCCTCCGTCACGATTGACACCTCGGAGCCCTGGTCCACTAACGCTCGCGCCGAATGCAGTTCGCCGTGCTGGTCGCGCACGGCAATTCTCGCGGTGGCCAAGAGGACCGCAACGCGCTCCCCCACCTCGTGACGAGCAATGTGAGACGTCTTGACAGTCCCGGAACCCGCGGCGCTCACGGATGGTAAGTACGCGTCATGCAATACGGAATGGTGTCGACCTTCGCACACGGAACAATTGCGTTTGGACCTGCACTCACCCAATTTATGTTTTCCCAGGCAGTTGCAACACAGTTGGGTCTCCTCGACGAACCGACGCCTCTCTGATGCCGCCTTCCCGCGGAAGGCGTCGCAGACCATTAGAAAGTGGTCCTTCCTGCACAAGGTGCAGCGTTCCTTGTTCCGCTTGGCTTGCTCTCCTCCACTGGTCTCCTTCTTCACGTGGTGGGACCGCGCCGTCTTTGCTGACTCTACCTTGGCGGGCTGCATCGCATCCAAGGTATGTAGCCTTCGTTCGACAAATTGCCGCAGCTCGGCATACGTCGGCGGCTCCGTTGTACCGCTGACAGTGTTCTCCCACTCGCGCCGCGAGCGGGGATCAAGCATCTCGACAGTGAGGAACACGAAGAGATCCTCACTGCTCGAGATGGGGCGCCCGATACCCTCCAGTGACCCGACCGTGCTTGTCATCATGTGGAAGAGCTTCCTCAACTCCGCAGGTGACTCCGACTTCATCCTTGGCAGCGCGGTGTACGCCGCATAATACGAGCGCACCAGGAGGCGAGTGTTCTCGTAGAAGTCTACCAACGCTTCCCACGCGCGACCGAAATTAGCGTCTGTGGTTGACAAGCTCCGTACCAGTGTCTCTGCCTCTCCCTTTAGACTGGTCTTGAGGTAGTGCAACCTGGTTACGTCCGATATTGTTGGATCGTTCACAATCAGTGATTTGAAGAGGTCCCGGAAGGACGGCCAATCCTCATATCTCCCCGAGAACTGTGGCAGTTGAATCCGAGGTAAAGTGGTACGGGGAGGGGCGGCCCGCTCTGCCTGCTGCCCGTCCTCGGAACTGACGGTTCGAGCGGCCTCGAGTTCCAACACCGCGGCCCGCTGTTGGGTGTATACGCTCTCCACCTTCCCGTAATAATCTTGCACGTAGTAGTCGTGCGTTTTTAACTCGGCCCAGTGGCTGTTACGCATCCGCTCATGTTGCTCCTCAAACTTCGCCCACTTCTTATCGAGCAACGCGAGTGTGGTCGCGATCAGCGGACCAGTAATCTTCGAAGCTCCGGCCTTTTTGAGATTTTCGAGCGTACGCGCAATGCGCCCGGAAATCTCTTGTTGACCTGCGATCAACGGTTCCATCTTTATTTGCAGCTCTTGCTTGGTCTCACCGCACACGAGCGTTCTCGCACTGCCGGCTCACAGGACGGGATCCGGCTCGAAGGACCAAAATGTTCGGCGCGGGATGGAGCCGTGGGAGAAAGATGGACAGATCACGAACACGCACACACAAATGAATTCACGCAAGTTTTTTAACACTGAACAACAAGAGTATATTTACACAGTCAAAGTTATTAAAGTTGATGTATACAGAAAATGTACAGTTTTCTCACACTCTCACACACTTTCAGGGCGCGGCGCACAGCGCGGACAGTGCAAGTCCGCGAGGAACGCGACAACCGAGGGAGAGCGTTCGAGGCGCGTATCAGCGCGGAGTTCGCGAGCGCGTGGAGTAAGCGACTCCTAAGCTACGCGTGTATTGAAAGCAACAAAGCGTGCGACTTTGCTGTCGCGAAAAACCGCCGAACTCAGATAAAAGGCAATTATCTGAGATGTTGCGTGTGAATCACTATGTGCGTTCTGAAACTTTCGAAGTGCGGGTCGTACCTGAGCGGATCACAGTAGACTGGCGCCGTCCCCACTCTGCATCCGCTCTTTATACTGTGCTTTTCTGGAATGTTCTTTCCTGTCGTCACTTCCTCTTGAAGGAAATGACGACATAAAAAGAACACTCCAGAAAAGCTCGGAAAATTCTATATGAATACATTTATATCAGTATAGTTTGACACAAATAATTGGGGACGATGACAAGGCTTTTTGAATGCGTGGAGAAAACGGCAGCGCCGCCGTTTCGCTACCTTAGCGCGCTCCGCGTGAGCGCGGCTAAGTACAACATGTAATGATAGCGGGACGTAAGTCCCGCGTACAGCGTGATTGGAGAGCAACGACAGCAATGCGTGCGATAGAACACACATCACTGCCGCTACTCTCCACGTATGGTATTGCTGCATTACACCCCCTGTGTTGCACAGGCCATGCAACACAGGTGATGCAATGCAGCGTGATGGGGCTTGGCGGAGCCCTAACGTTCGCTCGCGAACAGTCATCGACACGCTTAGATACAATTCTAATGACAATTCTATTTTTGAACATGGCTTGACCTTTTCATTTATGATTTTTTGAGGATAAATATATATAAATTTTTTGGGATGTAAATTGGCCTCATAAGAAACCTTAATTAACGGCACATGTCTCATATTTTTACAATTCACCGTTTCCCAGATATTAAATTTTACCCCCAAGGGGTGGTTTTTGAAAATTTTTATTGAGCAGTAAATTAACCCCATAAGAAATGTTAATTAACGACACAAGTACCGTATTTTTTTAATGTACTGTTTTTGAGATATTAAATTTCACCCTCAAGGGGTGGTTTTTGAAAATTTTTAATAAATGGTAAATACACCAGAGAGGGTGTGAGAGAGTGAGAGGGGATGAAAGATGATAAAAAGTGTGAGATAGAGCGAAAAAAAAAATGAAAAAATAGAGGGGGAGGGGAGGGGAGGAAGGGGGCGTGGTGAGAAAGGGGAATGAGGGGAGGGGAGGGTGAGTGGAAGTTGGGGGAGGTGTGAGTGAAAGGTAAGAGAGAAGAGAAGTGTACATATGACTGCTGACAGAGAAGAAGAAAATTTTTCATGAAAAACATCAATTTTTGACCGTTTGTATGTCCAGAACGGCTTGACCGATTTTTTTTTTTGGCTTAACTTACTCGTGGCGATGCCACCTTTCAGAATATGCTACATGCATTTCAAAATTTTTTATATTTTAATAGTTCTGTACCCCCAAAAAATCGACTTTAATAGTTCTGGATAAGAGACTTGTAGCGTCCAAAATCCAAAATTTTGTGCATAGCCGAAGACGCTACCGCGTCTTCTGATGATTTAATTATAGCACTTTTTAAATCAAGAAAACTAACACAATCAAACTCTGTCTGCAAAGTGCATTTGTTTCAATTACAATGTGCGGATTAATCATTTACATGATTTCAATAATAGAATAAATTTTTGGTTACTAAATATCTGTACCTGTGTCGTTAATTAAGATTTCTTATGAGGTTAATTTACTGTTCAATAAAAATTTTCCACCACTTATTAAAAATTTTCAAAAACCACCCCTTAGGGGTAAAATTTAATATCTTAAAAACGATACATTGCAAAAGTACGGGACCTGTGTCGTTAATTAACATTTCTTATGGGGTTAATTTACTGTTCAATAAAAAGTTTCAAAAACCACCCCTTGGGGGTGAAATTTGATATCTCAAAAACGGTGCATTATACAAATATGAGACATGTGTCGTTAATTAAGATTTCTTATGGAGTTAATTTACCATTTATTAAAAATTTTCGAAAACCACTCCTTAGGGGTGAAATTTAATATCTTAAAAACGGTACATCGCAAAAATACGGGACCTGTGTCGTTAATTAACATTTCTTATAGGGTTAATTTACTGTTCAATAAAAATTTTCAAAAACCACCCCTTGGGGGTGAATTTTAATATCTCGAAAACGGTGCATTATAAAAATATAAGACATGTGTCGTTAATTAAGGTTTCTTATGGAGTCAATTTACCATTTATTAGAAATTTTCAAAAACCACCCCTTAGGGGTGAAATTTAATATCTCAAAAACGGTATATCGCAAAAATACGGGATTTGTGCCGTTAATTAACATTACTTATGGGGTTAATTTACTGTTCAATAAAAATTTTCAAAAACCACCCTTTGGGCATGAAATTGGGAGTAAAATTTAATATCTGGGAAACAGTGCATTGCAAAAATATGAGACATGTGCCGTTAATTTAGGTTTCTTATGGGGTCAATTTAACATTTATTAAAAATTTTCAAAAACCACCCCTTGGGCGTGAAATTTAATTCTGGATTTTCACAGAAATTCAGCAGATCAGTCAACAGCGTGATCAACAAATTACATAATTTCCAGTTTAACGGAAAGAAATATTGCCAGCATAGACGCACGCAAGCAATCCAGCAGATAAAATAGCATCGTGTGCCGCTGGCTTAATATATTATACACATGTAACATGCGCGAAGGTCTAAAGAGAAATACAATCATAATTTGTCACATGTGTCATGCTTAACCATGACAAACTTTTATCGATTTTAAGTACGCACACAGCACAGAGCATGGTGTAAAGATATAAGGTGAACCATTCCAGTGGATGCGCAGTCGTTCAAAAGTAGCGGGGAGCAGTAAGCAAATCATCTTTTCCCCAAAATGAAAAAAAAAAAAATGAATGAATGTTGATTATACAAAGTGTAGCTCTTAAGTGTAACTCATTGCGCATTAAGGGCGTGGCTTAAAATTTCGACGGAGACGCGGAGACGCGCGTATTTTAAATGTACAAAGTTAATTGAAAATTAAAACACGATATTTACATTGAAAAATAAATATATTAATTAAAGACATCAATAACAATTAATAACAATAAATAAAACGATATTAGTACAAATAATAACATGCAACATCAATAACAATAAAGTAACTAATATGTGATAGGTCTTAAATAATTATGTTACATATATGCTTTATCTTTTTTTTATTTGTTTTTTTAATGTTATTCTTTATTGTTATTTCTCGATTTAGTTTTCTTACTCTAATGTAGGTTCGTGTTCGTACTAGACACGCGACAACCTCTGTAGGAAATTCGTTTTTTATTTTAGTACACACAATCTTGGTCAATTTGTCAAAAATTTTATCCTCTAGATTAAAAAATTGCCCATGATATTTTTGAAATTCTGTATTCATCACTTGTGCAGCTGACAAAAATTCAGGAGAAGGATGAATACAGTTTCCCCGCGAGATGAATGACAACCAATTGTCGCTGGGGGCCATCATTGATGTTTTGCAACCCAAATGCGGATATTTATACAAAAATCGGTGTACGACGTATCCTACTACATAAAGTAACGCTTGTGATTCGATGTCTTGCTTTGCGACGTTGACTTCGAATTCTTGTAATAACTGTAACTCGTCATCGGTTGCAAAATACTTATGTACTTGCGTTGCTACAAATATTGCATAAATTATATTATACAAATATTATTATAAATGATGAAGTAATTGTGATAATGAGAGTATTATTAAACATTATTTAATAATGATAATTAATCATCATGATTAATTATCATTATTACATGTTTCTAAGAGATCAAAATACCAGCAGTATCACATTCCCATTCTTCTTCATCATCTTTTTCTTCTACTGACATACGGCCATTGTTCTCAACGTTTGTTGAGTCTTGCCTGAAATTTGTGTCATCAAGAAATAGTGCAGCTTCCGCCGCCGATTCGTCTTGCCCATTTTCGAAAATGTCTGCTTCCATTCCAAACTTGTCTTCTAATAGTACGAACGGTGTTGAGGTGTCCATTTCCGTATTAGATCTCGCAGAAATGGCATGAGTCGAAGGCTTACCCAATATAAACAATTTCAGTCGATTTCTAAATTGTATAGGTGACGGATGAGTATGGGTAGCTCCCATGTCTCTTAAGACATGTCTGTAAGAGAAAAAGTTTTCCAATACGTCTTGACATAACTTTCGAGTAATTATGTATTGAGGTTGGAACTTTTCATCAGTGTACTTTTCCTTTAGATAAGGCAGCAGCTGTTTCAGTGATGTACTAGTTACTAAAATTCCCTTCTGGAATGGCATCAGACTTGAATGTTTTATTACTCTAAGTTTTTTAATAACTTCGATCATCTCATCTACCGTTTTGTTTTGTTCTTCTAAGGCAATTCCGTAAGCATTAGCACCACTGTGCTTTCCAAACTTCATTTGGCTGTTCAGCACGTCGAACCAATTATTAATAATTTTTATTACATTCGACATTGTCTGCTAATTTTGATTTGAGAGGAATCTCTTTTTCCCGCAATATTCTAAAGCCTTGGCATTCCTCATTGAGAAGACTTGAACCGCTAAGAGTACACGCCGTTGAAAACCTTTAGCGTCGAGATGAGCTCTGATCAAATTAAATGCGATTTTTAAATCGTTAGAATTCAAGCGTAACAATTCTTCTAGAAGTGATTTGTCTAATGTTTTGCCATCTACGATAAACCCTGAATCAAACAAATTGTTTTTCAATAATTTAATCAGGTGTGGCACATCAGCAAACACAAAAACTTTCAAAGAATTGTCCGACGGATGCGGGAAACAACATAGTTTTTGTACACCTTCATTGCTTTTCTGCTGTTGTGTTTTTTCCGTTGTAATTCCAATGTTAAGTTCTTTCCATAAGGCCATATTTGTAGGACTCATATCACTGGTTGTCGCTACCACTATTTAGCCAATGTCGTATAAAGCGCTTATGATGTTAAATAGAATGTCCTTCGTCATAGGTTTTTCATACTCATAATAGATTGGTTGTTTCCATTTGGAAAACAAACCTCGAACTATCGCAACCTGGCAAGTTTTGTACGGTCCGTAAATTTGCTGCTCTCGTCGTTCTAAATCGATTCTGTTATCAATGTAGATCTCATCAAAAGTCAAAACAGAAATTTTTTCCGCAGTGGTTAAATTTTGTCCTTTTTTTTCCATTATCTTCAAAACTTCTTCAAGAATTCCAGGCTTCATCTTGAACTCAATAACCCAGTTCGCAAAGTTTGAATGGAAGGTAGCGGAATTTTCATAACTTTGCGACAATAGTTGTAGGCTCTTGCACTCGAGCACCGAAGAGTTATTGCTGCTTGTATATCTTCAGCTGTCCACTTTACTCGAGTTTTCTTATACATAAGCCTCTTTACTTGTCCCGGTGTGAAGATGGTGTGTAAAATGTCCGCCGCAAAATTTTCTCCCATTTTTTTCATATCTTTCTGCATGCTATCAATGACCTTGCATTTTTCTTCTAACTCGGCCTGCAGTTGGAGATTCTTGCTAACAAGCTGTTCATTTTCATCCTTTACTACCGCCAAAACAATCAACAGCTGCTCACTTTCTCTACAATGAAATAAATATACATTTGACGACAATTTTTAAAAATTTGTACGTATGCACAAATTTTTTTATATACGTACTTTTGTGTTAATTTGATGTTTGTCATTGGTACTTCAGCATCTCCTTGAATTCCTTCGGTCCTTGGTTCATTTCTGAAACAAAGAATAAAATGAATATCCTTAAGAGAAGAGAAAATCTATATTAATATTGTTACAGAGGAGAATTAATATTTAAAAGAGCACATACTCTTCATCAAAATTGATGCTGTCCAGTGACATTTTTTCTTGTACACTTGCCGTACATAGCACAAAACTGCTATTTGATTCATCGATGTCTTGTGGGATGATGTCTCTTTTGGAATTATGCTTTGTACAATCTACCAGTTCTGCGTACGTTGGTATTCCAGTACTGTAATTATCATAAACAATGCAATATTGTATTTTTTAACGTGTATTCTAATTAAAAATAATTTTTGTTGGCTCTCTAAATTGTTACACCTACGTAACCCAACAAATAGCAGTGACCAGTCATTTTATTGCATCATTTGTATTAGATATAATTGAATTTAAATTATTATTCTTACCAAACAGATTTCTGTGAAGGTCCTGCATCATCATCACAAGTTGTTTCAAATGAATACAATAGCTTTTGCTTTTTATTTGGCAAATCGAGCAGCTCTGTCGGTATCGATCCTTTTCTCAATTTGCATACGGCTTTCGGTGAAATGTGTGCGGAACGAGGTTTGGTCGTTCGATATTCCATACAATCGGAAGAAAAGTGTATTGCGCATACCCGTTCTGAAAGATATATTTTTTAATTTTCTTCCATAAAACGTTAATTACTCGTATACTTTTATTAAAACATACAAACAAAATAAAGCAAAATTAAATGTATATGATTTTATTTTTTACGATATACGATTTAATTTTAACGTAATTTTTAAATTAATGAAAATTATATTTATTTACCATGCGTAACCTTAAAATTGTCATCTCGGCGACAAGCCTCCAACCATTTCGATCGTAATTCCGGATCTTGAGGGAATGAAAAGTACTTGACGCTCTTATTAAACACATAATTTGTGCGACTTTTACAGTTCTTTACGAAACAACTGGGCATATAGATATTTCAGTAAGAGCTACACTTTGTATAATCAACAACACACAATGGCAACATGTCAGTGTTTTTATTTGTTTTGTGTCAAAACAAATAAAAAAAAGATAAAGCATATATGTAACATAATTATTTAAGACCTATCACATATTGGTTATTTTATTGTTATTGATGTTGCATGTTATTATTTGTATTAATATCGTTTTATTTACTGTTATTAATTGTTATTGATGTCTTTAATTAATATATTTATTTTTCAATGTAAATATCGTGTTTTAATTTTCAATTAACCTTGTACATTTAAAATACGCGCGTCTCCGCGTGGGAAACAACTGATTGGTCGAAATTTTTAGCTACGCCCTTAATGCGCAATGGTTCACCTTGTATATTTCCACCTTGACACAGAGTATCGAGACAACCAATCAGCATCGCGGAAAAGCGACAACAATACTTGCGAGAATCGATATAACATGGACTTTTTAAGAGTGGATACTTACATTAGAACGAAAGATTAAACGATAAATTCAGTTAGCTTAAATTTTATTATTATACATATTATTATACAAACAAAATACACCAGAGAAGTATTTATATTCATGTATTTGACACGGAAAAATATATTTAAATTCAAATTACATATTTACAATTTCTTTAAAAGAATATATAATTTTATTAATTTATTCTTGACCATTAATTAAAATTTTAATTAATTTAAGTTTATTTTATTAAAATAAAATTAAAAATTTAAGTAGTTTAAATAAAATACAATAACAGGCCAATAGGTCAAAAAATCGAAAAATAAGGTTAAAAATATTAAAAATTTAAAATAGTTTAAATAAAATATTAATTTGTAAGATTAATATAAAAATTTAATTTATCTTAAATTATTATTATAAATATTATTTATTTTTAATAGTTTTAGTATTTATATTAATATTTTATTTAAGATTATATATTGAAGATTATGTCTATAATATTAATAATCATTAGACCTAATTTACTTAGAATTTTATTTGGATGAGATGGATTAGGATTAATTTCTTATCGTTTAGTATAGAGAGATCAAAAATTGAAAAAATATTTATTATCACTTTCAATTTTATTTATTAGATTTATTAAAAACTTAGAATTTTTTGAAGTTAAAGGACAATGTTATAAATTTTACTTAGGAAGTAAATTGAATATTTTATTAAATATCTACATTAGAACAAAAAATTAAGCGATAAATTCAATAAACATAAATTTTATTATTATTATTTTTATTATTATATACAGGGTGTCCGATAATTCGAAGTCCACCCGTAAACTGCAGGTAGAGTAGGTTAAACTGAGCATAAAAGTCCTGTATCATTTTTTGATATTCTTAATATTTACCGAGATATTAACGAAAAAAGATCGGCGAATCCGCGCGAGGAAAGCGCGCGCGGCGAGAAGGACGTCCCACCGCTACGTGCTCACTAAGCGCGCAGTGAGACGGTGGGAGGAGCCTACGAGCGTAATACTAGAACACTGCGGCGACCGCGCCGAATTATTGGTATAATCCCACCGCTCTATCTCCCACCGCCACACTGCGCGCTTAGTGAGCACGTAGCGGTGGGACGTCCTTCTCGCCGCGCGAGCAAAGCGCGCGCGGATTCGCCGATATTTTTTGTTAATATCTCGGTAAATATTAAGAATATCAAAAAATGATACAGGACTTTTATGCTCAGTTTAACCTACTCTACCTGCAGTTTACGGGTGGACTTCGAATTATCGGACACCCTGTATAAATTATTATACAAATAGTAAGTAAATGGAATATTTTATTAAATATTTACATTAAAACGAGAGATTAAGCGGTAAATTTAATTAAATTTTATTATTACATTAGCGTAATTGAAAATTTTTAATAAATGATAAATTGACCCCATAAGAAACCTAAATTAACGGCACATGTCTCATATTTTTGCGATGCACCGTTTTCAAGACATTACATTTCACCCCCAAGGGATAATTTTAAAAAATTTGTAATAAATAGTAAATTAACCCCATAAAAAACCTTAATTAATAACACAGGCTCCGTATTTTTGCGATGCATCATTTCCGAAATCTTAAATTTCACACCCAAGGGGTGGTTTTTGAAAATTTTTAATAAATGGTAAATTGACCTCATAAGAAACCTTAATTAACGGCACATGTCTCATATTTTTACAATGCACCGTTTCCGAGATATTAAATTTTACCCCCAAGGGGTGGTTTTTGAAAATTTTTATTGAGCAGTAAATTAACCCCATAAGAAATGTTAATTAACGACACAAGTACCGTATTTTTTCAATGTACTGTTTTTGAGATATTAAATTTCATCCTCAAGGGGTGGTTTTTAAAAATTTTTAATAAATCGTAAATACACCAGAAAGGGTGTGAGAGAGTGAGAGGGGGTGAAAGATGATGAAAAAATGTAAGAAAAGCGAAAAAAATGAAAAAATAGAGAGGGGGAGGGGAGGGGAAGAAGGGGGCGTGGTGAGAAAGGGAAATGGGGGAAAGGGAGAGTAAGTGGAAGTTAGGGGAGGTGTGAGTGAAAGGTAAGAGAGAAGGGAAGTACATACATGACTGCGGAGAGAGAACAATTTTTCATGAAAAACATCACTTTTTGACCGTTTGTATATCCAGAAGGCCTTGACCGATTTTTTTTTTTTGGCTTAACTTACTCGTGGCGATGCCACTTTTCAGAATATGCTACATGCATTTCAAAATTTTTTATATTTTAATAGTTCTGTACCCCCAAAAAATCGACTCTAATAGTTCTGGATAAGAGACTAATAGCATCCAAAATTTGAACATGGCCGGAGACGCTACCGCATCTCCTGATACTTAGTAAAGGCATCAATAATCAAAAAAACGTATCGACTCCTGGTAGAGCTTAATCTAGATGCGGGGGCCAAATGGTCAACGTGTATTGTGGCGAACGGTACGTCGCTCTTTGGTATATTATGCAAAGTGCCCTCAGGCTTTCCGGAATTAGGCGTAAACGCGATACACTTGAGACAACTCTTTAAATGTTTCTCGACTTTCTCCTTCATATTGGGAAACCAATAACTACCCAAAATATTTCGAACAGTCTTTTCAGCGCCAATGTGACTCATCTCATTATGATACTTATAGATAACGCTGGTTTCCAAAGCAGCAGGAACGTAAAATAATATTTGCCCGTGATACTTTCTATACACTAACCCGTTCCTCATCTCGAATAGCTTGTTTTCTGAGAATTCTAGTTTCTTCCGGACTTTAGCGATTTCGGGATCGTCGTCCTGACACAACGCAAGGTTCTTATCAAAAAAGTTATCCTCAACTACATAAATCTGCCTACTTAACGCATCTACATGCAACATGCGGGACCCAGATCGATGCTCAAGAGTATAGTTATAATTTTGCAACTCTAAAACCCATCGCGCGATACGAGGACTTGTTTCCTTCTTATTCAACGTTAGACTTAACGCTTGGCAGTCTGTGACAATCTTAAATTTTAGCCTGAGTAAATACGTTTGGAAACGACGGAGTGCATAGATCGCTAATGTTTCTAGCTCGAAGCTATGATACTTCGATTCCGTTTCAGTCGTCCTTTTAGAAAAATAAAACACGGGGTGTAGTCTCCGATCTGCCTTCTTCTGTAATAAAATTGCCCCGAAGCCTATCGAGCTTGCATCGCAATGAAGTTCTGTTTCATTTCGCGGGGAGTATAAGCTTAATATAGGTGCATCAACTAATCGCCTTTTAAGCATATCGAATGCTTGTCTTTCCGCTTCTCCGAATTGGAAATTTGCATCTTTCTTTGTTAGATCGTGTAGTGGCTTCGCCGTGACTGAGAAGCTTTCAACAAACTTCCTGAAATAAGAGCATAACCCTAAGAAACTCTTTACATCACGAGCACTTCGCGGAACCGGAAACTTCTTTACTGCCTCAATGCCTCGTTCTGTCGGCTGTATGCCTTCGCTTGTCACAGTATAGCCTAAGTAGTCTAATTTTGTCTGCAAAAAATGGCATTTGTCTAAACGAAGTTCTAAACGATTCGCAACAAGCAATTTAAAGACCTTCTCTAATACTCGGAGATGATGTTCGACTGTCTCCGTCGCGATAAGGAAGTCATCTAAATATACAGATATTTCCCCTGCATCGATCTGATCCCTGAATATTTGTGTTACATAACGCTGGAATTTGAGAGGAGGACCTTTTAGCCCGAAAGGCATCCTCAGATATTCGTATTGTCCTAAAGGTGTAACAAATGACGTGTATTTTATGGAATTTTTATGCATCTTGACGTGGAAAAACCCGTCTTTAAGGTCTAGCGTCGTAAAGTATTTTTTCCTTCCTAGTAAGTCTAACTGATCTTCGATCAATGGGAGTGGAAAATTATCGCGGGTCGTTGTGACGTCCCGCCAATTTTTGAACCTTTCACACTTTATAATTTTTGCGCTACTAGATACTTATTTATAATCTTACACTATTATAAGTTATCTCTTTTCTCTTTTAATTATTATTTAGCATAAATACCCGTCTTTCATAATGATCAGCATTAATTTCACTATTACGCACAGATATATATATATATATTCCAATATTATCATTATTTTCTATAATACTTACCACTTTATTGTACTATTTTATTATTAATTACATTTTATTACATTATTTCTATTATTAATATATTTTTCTATAAATTGCTATTTCCTTATACTCTTGTTATATATATACAGGGTGTCCCATTATAAAACATCCAGTCGAATATTTCGAAAACCAAGCCCGGGAGAGAAAAATTTTTTAGACAAAAGTTATTTGGTTTCGAGGGGCCCATAAGATGATACCATTGGTTTGACCTTGAAGAATTATTTGAAAGTTACATGAAAGTCACCTCAATTTTTTTAAATGGCATTCCCTATTTTTTATTACATATTCTTGTAGCTGACTTCAAGAGCTTTCCAAAACACTATAATAAAGTATTTTTTTATTAAGTATTTTCCGAGTTATAAAGCTTGAAATAATTTCATAATTTTACATAAACTGTAAAATATCTCGTAAAATATTTACTTTTCGATGACCTTACCTCAATACTTTTATGCACAGAATAATGAGAGGAACCAATTGGTGTCAAGAAAACACATAGTTGTTTTTAAGAAAAAATATGTAATTGTTAGTTACAAATTGCATATTTTTTCTTAAAAACAACTATGTGTTTTCTTGACACCAATTGGTTCCTCTCATTATTCTGTGCATAAAAGTATTGAGGTAAGGTCATCGAAAAGTAAATATTTTACGAGATATTTTACAGTTTATGTAAAATTATGAAATTATTTCAAGCTTTATAACTCGGAAAATACTTAATAAAAAAATACTTTATTATAGTGTTTTGGAAAGCTCTTGAAGTCAGCTACAAGAATATGTAATAAAAAATAGGGGATGCCATTTAAAAAAATTGAGGTGACTTTCATGTAACTTTCAAATAATTCTTCAAGGTCAAACCAATGGTATCATCTTATGGGCCCCTCGAAACCAAATAACTTTTGTCTGAAAAATTTTTCTCTCCCGGGCTTGGTTTTCGAAATATTCGACTGGATGTTTTATAATGGGACACCCTGTATATACCTAATATACAACAAGACGTCGACATAAAAGGTTATATTAACTGTTATATTAACCGTTAGTTAAGTGACTAAGAAAAGGTAAGGAAACCCAATAAAAACTATAAAAATTAAAATCAAATATAAAAATAAATCTTGCATATTTATCATCGAATTATATTAATATCTTCTCAATTATCTATATGTTACACTATATTTAATCATTGCTTCACTATAAAATATAATTTTACCTTTATATTCGCTTGTACTTTATCACATAGTGAGTTAATTAAAAATATAAAAATCAAATAAAAATTATAAAACGCAAAACTATTAAAAACAAGAGTTAGTAGCGTCATAACTCGTTGCGTAACCATTACTATCGCCAAAATATTATAAGGCTTTATTGCGCTATTTTATAATACTCTATTTCGATTTGAATATATAATTCGTTATTTTACATCATAAGTAATCTAACGTCGCTTCTATTGAACGAATAAGTTATTTTAAATTGTAACGATGCACCCCGAAAAGAGCATAGCATTGTTCCGCCGGTAGAACACCCACCGAAACCGGCAACGGGGCGCGGTGCGCCCCACACTATTTTTTAATACTTAAATAATCAGATCGCTCGAGGCATACAGCCTCGCGATAAGCGACACCGAGCGAGCACGGGAAAACCCGACCGCCGCCGAACGCCAGCCCGAGCGTTTTCCCACTCAGAGCCGGCGCGCGGGAGAATTTCCTCTCCACATCTCCACACGATTTTCCGGGTATAAAAAGGGACCCAAAAAGAAGACTCTCTAGACCGATTCCGGATCCTGACAGCCGACGCTACCAGCCGACGTTCGAAGGATATTCCTGAACCTGTTCCTCAAAGTCGCAAAC
Organism: Crematogaster levior; assembly: GCA_901521435.1. Taxonomy (NCBI): domain Eukaryota; kingdom Metazoa; phylum Arthropoda; class Insecta; order Hymenoptera; family Formicidae; genus Crematogaster; species Crematogaster levior. The sequence continues at coordinate 49,178 of CABEGB010001437.1, read as the reverse complement.
CCAGGGAGTCGAGCGTACTCGGTTTCCGTCGAGCGTTCTCGACAGCTGCTTCCTGAGCACCAAATTCTCCGGGTAAAACAGCGCCCGGGGTGGAGCGTACTCCGCCTCCGCCGAGCGTTCTCGGCCGCTGCCAAAACCCCGGATCCCAACGCAATACGGGACGTGGGGTGGAGCGTACTCCGCCTCCGCCGAGTGTTCTCGGTTCCCGTGCACACACCGAACATCCGTGCCTTTCCGAGATATCGAATAGAGCGCAGTAGAGTGTTCTCTGCTACCGCCGAGCGTTCTCGGCCCGATCATCTCGTCCCGTACACGATCCGCAAAAACCCGCATCTCCGATCGCGCCGCGTTACCACCATTTATACGGCGATAACAAGCCATCGCGCCGCACCGCGAATCGCGGACTTTTAAATCCGACATCGCGCCGCGCCGAAGCACGCGCCCACCGCGTGTTCCCGTCGTGCGTCCTAATCTACCGTACGCTACCGCGCGAATCACGGAACATCAAGCGCTACAGCGCACCCCGCGCGTGGTATATCCGCTCATCACGGGATTTGTATATATGTATATAAGTTTAGCGTAATAGACTTCCGTTTTCGGAGCGAGCGAGAGTAGTCGGGTGTTGAGTTAAAGTTTTTGGTTTAGAGGCAAGGAGTGAGTGCGAGAAGTGGAGAGGGAGTGTGGAGTGCGTAGGAAGAGAGTGAGACGGGCGAGGAGGTGGAGTGAGTGAAGGGAGAGAGATCGGGTGGAGTGAATGAGAGAGAGAGTGTGTGAAAGAGTGAGCAAGGGAAAGCAAGGTTAGGAGTTGCAAAGTGAGAAGGGAAGGTGAGAAGAGGGCGGGGAAGGGAGAGCGGAGTGCGCGAGCGCGTGGCCCGAGCGCGGAATATAGAAATTAGGCGAGAGAGGCGGCAAGCGGTGTGGCGTGGTCGGCGAGGCGAGCGCGCTCGGCCGGTGAGTAAGCAGCAGAGAGAGATAGGCGACGCAGGGAAGAAGAAAGTGGAGAACGGTAAGAGGGTGACGAGAACGGTGAGAAGGACGGGAAAGAAAGATGGAGAGCGAGAAAAAGGAGGTTGCGACTGACGAAAAGATGATGGGGCTGAAGGGTGGAGGGAGGGGACGTAGTGAGAGTTCAGCGGGAGTGTTAGAGATGTGGAAGAGGAAAAGAGAGTTGGGAGTAGGAGAGGGAGAGGAAGGGAGAGAGGGAGAGGAGGGATTTCAGAGAAGTAAGAAGACGGCGAGATCGCCGGTAGGTGGGGAAGAGATGGAGATGATGGGGGCGATGAAAAGATGGATGGAGGAGATGATGGGAAGGTGGGAGAGAATGGAGGAAAGATTAGAGGGGAGGATGGAGGAAAAAATGAAGTTGATAATAGGAGAGCTAGAGGGGTTGAAAAGGAGGGAGGAGGAGTGGAGGAGAGAGAGGGAGAAGATGGAAAAAAGAGTGGAGGAACTAGAAAAGAAATGGGAGGAGGGGTTAAGAATAGAGGTGAGAGGGGAGGAACTAGGAGAGATACGGCAAAGGGTAGATAAACTGGAGAAGAGCGAGAGTGAAAGAGACAAGGAAGGAGGAGGAGACAGGGTGCTGGAAGAGAGATTAAGGAAGATGGAAGAGAGATGGGAGGGGAGGGAGAGGAAGGAAAGGAGGAGGAGGGTGATTATAAAGGGGTACAAGACAGGGGGAAAAGATGTGAGAAGTGGAGGACATATTGAAGAAGATAGGAGCGGAGGTAGGAGTGGAAGAAGTGAGGGAGGTAAAAACGGGTAGAGAGGAGCAGGGAGGGTTTGCAGTTGTAAGTCTGAGGACAGAAGGGGAAAAAAGAGAGGTAATGAAGAAGAAGGGAGGGTTAAGGGGTGAGAAAGTATGGATAGAGGACGACTTAACGTGGAAGGAAAGGCAGGTAAGGTGGAGGATTAGGAAGGTAGCAAAAGAGGAGGAAAGTAAAGGGGCAAAGGTGTGGGTAGGGGAGAATAGGATAATGATAAACGGGGTGTGGTGGTTTTGGGATGAGGAGGAGGAAGGGCTGAAAGATAGGGGAGGGAGAAAGTGGGGGGTCAAGAGGATAATAGGAATGGGGTCGGGGGAAGGGGAGAGGAAGGGCTAGAGGAGGAGGAGGGAAGAGAGGGGGAGAGGATGGGGGGAGTAAATAGGAGAGTAAGGGAGGGACAGCGGGAAGAGGGGGAAAGTAAAGAAGTAAAAGTAGCGTTCTGGAATGTGGCAGGCCTAGGGAATAAAGATGGGGATTTCTGGAAGGGAATAAAGGATTGGGATGTAGTGGTGATGTCGGAAACGTGGTTGGAGAAAAGAGGATGGGAAAGAATAAGAGAGAGGTTGACGAGGGGGTTTAAGTGGGGGGTGCAGTTAGCGAGTAGGAAAAATAAGAAAGGAAGAGCGATAGGAGGAATGGCAATAGGAGTGAGAAACGGGATAGAAGTAGTAGAGGAAGCAGAGGAAGGGATCACAGAGGGGCTTATGAAAAGAATAATCAAGATCGGAGAGGAAAAATGGAGAATTGTAGGGGTATATGTGAATGGGGATGTAAGAGAAAAATGGGAGAAGATCAAGGAATGGGTGGAGGACAAGGGAACAGGGATAAGGACGATTGTGGGGGGGGATTTTAACGCGAGGACGGGGGAGGAAGGAGGTAGGTGGGAGGGAGGAATGGAGCAGGAAGAGGAGAGAGGAAGAAGATCAAAGGATAAAAAAGTTAACAGAGAAGGGAGGTTTCTGGTAGAGGCATTGGAAGAAGCAGGATGGTGGATATTCAATGGGGGAGGGAAGGGAGATGAAGAGGGAGAGTGGACGTATGCGGGGGGAAGAGGGGAGTCAGTGCTGGATTATGTGATGGGGGATGAGGAGGTTTGGGAAAGGGTGAAAGGAATAAAAGTGGAGGAGAGGATCGAGTCAGATCACTTTCCAGTGGTAGTGAGGATCGAGGGAGGAGACGGGGGAGCGGGGAGAAAAGAGGGGAGGGAGGGGAGAAAGTGGGAGTGGTCACAAGAGGGGAGGAGTGTATTTAGAGAGAAGTTGGAGATGAGATGGGAGGGGAGGGAGGGAGAAATGAGAGTTGGATGGGAGGAGGTAAGGGATGATATTAAGGGAATTTTGAGGGAGGAGCAGGGAAGAAGTAAGGAAAGAAAGGAAAGGGGATGGTGGGATGAAGAGTGTAGGGAAGGTAAGAAGGAAGTGAGAAGGGAATTGAGGAGGTGGAGGAAGATGGGGGGAGGAGGGGAAAAGTACAGAGAAGCAAGAGGGAAGTACAAGAAAAGGTGTGAAGAGAAGAAAAGGAAGGAGAATGAAAGGTGGGTGGAGAAGGCGAGAAAGGCGAAGACGGAAGGACAAGTGTGGGAAGTGGTGAACAGGGAGAGGAGGAAGAGAAAGGGGGTTAACGGGAATATAAAGGAAGAGGAGTGGGTGGAATATTTTAAGAGACTATTAGGGGGAGTGGGGGAAAGGGTGATAAGAGGAATAAGGGGGGATAGAAGGGGGGATGAGGAGGAAGGGATTACGAGGGGGGAGGTGAAGGAGGCCCTGAAGAGGTTGAAGGAGGGAAAAGCAGCGGGAGGGGACGGAATCCCAGGGGAGGTGTGGAAGCATGGGGGTGAGAAGCTGGAGGGGTGGGTGTGGGAAATTTGTGATAGGATATGGAAAGGAGAAGAATGGATAGATGAATGGTGCGAGGGGATAGTAGTGCCGATAAGAAAGCAAGGAGAGGGAGAAAGCGTGGAGGAATACAGGGGGGTAACGCTAATGCCAACGTTATATAAAGTATAACTTAAATTAAGTAGATAGTGGCTCCTCAATGTAAATATACAATTAAACAAATAAGCCTTTTAAGAGCCTGACCTTTTTTTATAAAACAAAAAACTGATTATGATAATAAGTATTGTTGAACCAAATAATTAAATAATTTAGATCATTTTATTAAAAGTTAAAAAATATAAGATAATAAAGGTTTGTCAATATATTAAAATTTACATAAATATTGAAAAATCGTCATACGCGTTTCGAACTCACAGAGTCCTCTTCAGTGACGTAACAATGTGGTCTGTACAATGGAAATGGTGAACAGCATCCTCTTCGCCACAAGGATACCATAGTCATAGTGTATAAGATTATTAGGTGTTACAAAGTCCTCCGTATTGTTAGATTCGGTGGAGCGATGACTGTCAATTGCATTCTCTGTGTTATAAAATGAGGTTCTAGTATGTCTTTTTGTTAACTCTCTATTCTATTTCTAATCAATATAATGTACGCTTATTTTTGAGATTTTTTGGATAAATTTAAAGAATATGAAATTGGATCCATACCTCTATTGGTCTTGTCATTTGGTGTAGTCTTAAGTTAAAATCGGTTAATTGAAAAAGGAACGTCTTGTTTAAACTGAGTGATAACAACGAATGTGAGAATACAATAACGCAAGTCATCGCTACACTTACATTTTTGAGTCATGACACTAGAAGGCTAACACAAATGTATTATTATTGTTGGTCTACTAACTAACAAGGAAGGTGTCGGAAGTGTCCCCCTCCGATTTTAATAAACTTCTAATATGTTGTTCTCTAGACCAAAATAGGGGACACGTTTTTTTTTATTTATTCCCATACGGCCTTTTAGGGGGTGAAACACCCCTTTGAAAAAAATCGGTTTTTCTCTTTCGGAGCGAATATCTTCGAAACTAAAAAAGATAGAACAAAAATTCAAACTGGGTATTAAATGGCTTGATGAGTACTATAAAATAACATAAAATTTTTTTTTTTTTTTATTTTTCAAAAAGCCTTACCCCTTTAACTTTTTTTTCAAAATTTTAAATTTTTGTTTTTACCAAATTAAAGGTTATTTTTTTACGAATTCATCCATGTATATTAAAGTTATGTTGCGTAATATCATTTTCGAGAATTAATTATAAACGCCTCCGTACATACGCTATTTGTGTCGGCCCATGCGCTCGATTCTTCGCGCAACGCGTTTTCCTGTAAAGTCCTCAAAAGATGACGAATACGCTTGGAGGACATATCCATATATAATCACGAAAGTTTTCATCACATATAGCTTGAGCACTTATATATATATATATATATATATATATATATATTCAAGGGCAGTTTCAACGACATTTTCAAGTACAACTAGGCAGCTTCGACGACATTTGGCAGTTTTCACGCCCGTCGTAAAAAACACCGCGGTATAAAGGCAGTTTCCACGACTGTCGTCATATCTACCTTTATACAGTTATACATAATATAAAATCATGTGTATTTTAATATGGAAGCTGGTTTAATTAAATTAAAAATACTTAATTATTCAAGAATTAGAATTTAATTTGGTCAAATTTCAAGAATCTAAAACATGTTAATGAATCCAATCTGTATTTGTACATGTATATTATTCAAGATTTGGTCAAGTTGGAAAACTTAAAACATATTATAAATTGAAGCATTTGTAATCAAAAACGTAATTATACATTATACAGGGTGTCCTAAAATCACCGAACTTCCTTTTAATGATAGATTCTTTAAAACATTTTGAGACGAAAATCCTAATGCAAAAATGTCGAGGCTTTAATAGTTTTTAAACGGAAAGCGATTATATTTCACGAATAAAGGTCGATTCAGACTATACGGCACGGACCGTCACGTTCCGGCAACGGCACGTACCGGCACCGGCACGACAAAACATTGTAACATGCGTTTTAAATGAGACTGTCCACATTAACAGGCATCGACCTGCACGTCAACGGAACGTACCGTCAACGAAACGTACCGACGTCGTCCGACATTCTCGAAAAGAAAATTTTGACGGTCCGTGACGGTCCGTGACGGTGCGTGACGGTGCGTGTCGGTGCTGATCTGCCAGTCTGAACTAGCAAACGGTACAGAACAGACACAGCAGAAGATGGATCAGGAGAAATTAATAGAAAATGTCAAATCCTGCGAGTGTTTGTACGTAATAAGTCACCCAAAATACAGTGATACTATGTTTAAAGACAATGCCTGGAAAGGAATCGCAAAAGAAATGAAGCAACCAGGTAAGATGAATAATTTTTTCTATTTATGAAATAGTATTTATAAAATTATAAAACAGTTTTTAATTTATTGTATCTTGCCATTCAACACGGCCATGTTCTGTGATAAAAAAATCCTTGAATGCGTCTCGATTAGTAAATGCAGCATTTACTGCACTGCCTCCTTGCCTTGGTAAATTGTGCAAACCAGAATCAATGCTATCTTCATGCACACAATTTTGTACATTTGTGCAATCTCGGAGATAATTATGCAAAATGCATGTAGCTAAAATGATCTTATCTGCATTTTCCGGTTTTAATTTCAATCTTCGATTGTAAAGTTGAAATTTTTGGCTCAATATTCCGAACGCATTTTCCGAAACTCTTCGCGCGCGTGAGAGACGGTAGTTAAAGATTCTTTTTGATCTATCCTCCTGAATTTGAGAACCAGGATATGGTCTTAGTAAATATTTTTTAAGTGGAAAGGCCTCATCACCAACTATGACATAAGGCATAATGGTTTGCGTATTAGGAAGCGCATTGTCTTTCGGGACATTCAATTTATTTCTTTCCAGAGCTTTTCCCAAATTAGAAATAGCAAATAAGCCTCCATCGCTATTCCTACCATATCCACCTATATCTACCGCGATGAATCTATAATGTGCGTCCACTAATGCTAAGAGGACAATGGAAAACGTTTTTTTATAGTTAAAAAATTGAGATCCACTATTCGCGGGGGCTTGAATAACCACGTGTTTCCCATCGAGAGCGCCTATACAGTTTGGAAAATTCCAAATATTCCAAAATTCTTCGGCAATTTTTTTCCATTGGTCCGCTGTAGGCTTTGGCATTGTTATTGGCATTAATTTCTTTATTATCGCTTCGCATACTTCGATAACAATCGATTGCACTGTTGAATGTCCGAGTCTATAGCTGGTAGCTATTGTTCTAAACGAATCACCAGTAGCTAAAAACCTACGAAATATAAGTTTCATTCTAATCATTCGTAAAAATGTACTCTATAGATAAGGGACTGAGGACAAAAACGTGATATATCACTCATTAAATTTTTTATAAAAACAATGAAAACTATTTATTTGTTCGTTTTAATTTTTAAAAATTTTCTTACTCCGTCTAAATTATAGTATTTATAAGAATCTATTTACAGATGTTCTTCTATATCTAATAAATATTTAATCCTGTGAGCTATTCAGATTTGGGATTTGAAAATGTTATTAAGAGTGAAGATGTCTCATTTTTTTCCTCAGATGCACTATGATTATTTACATATTTTATCCATTTTTATATACATATTGTTCGCCTTTTTCCAGTTGCTGTTTGTAAAAAAACATGGGTGAGTCTTCGAGACTCTTTCAGAAGAGCATTGAAAAAAAAACGAGAAACAAAAAGTGGACAGGCCGCCTCAAAAATAAAAAAATGGAAATTTGAAGACGAGATGTCGTTTCTATTACCATTTATACAAGAAAGGGACACGTGCAGTAATTTGAAAGATGTTAGTGATAATGATAATGAAGATGAACCAAATGAAGACAATGAATATGATGATAAAAATGATAGAGGAGATGATCGAAACGATGATAGAGGAGAGGATCAAGACTATGACAGAGAAGATGATCGAAATGACGATAAACACGATGACAAGGATGATGATATGGATGAAGAATCACACGCTGAGAATAAAAAAAAGAAGAAACAAAAAGAAGTCAACAGAAAAATGGTCAGTAACATTAGAAATAAAGAAAACAGATGGCAAAAACAACCAGAAACGGCATCAGCAATGATGATGAAATATTTGCTGGATAAGAAAGCTGCTAAAGAGCAAGTAACTCCACTGCCCAGTGCAATAGACACGTTTTTTCAAAGTATTGCAGCAACGGTGAAAAATTTTTCTCCCTATTACCAAAATATAGCAAAATCGCAAATATTTTCCATTGTCACTGACCTTGAAATGAAGCAAATTATGCAAGAACCATATTTTGTATCTAATACACCATCAACACATTCTACACAAATGCAAACATATCACACTGGACCGCACAATGGATTACAGCCTTTATCATCACCATTACCAATATCATCATCAAAAGTAACTCCATCTCCTTCAACTTCAAGAACTGCAACTCCAATTCCATCACCATCGTATGATTTTCCGCCAATAATTACAATGCCACATCTCAGCGAGGAAACACAATTTTCAAATATGAAAATGTAAATTTAATAAAAAATTTTTACCTTAAACAAACTGCAAGTCTTTCTGTCGGTGAAATTGCTTCACGGAACGACGTATTTTGTTTTTGTAAAATAGGTTCAATAAATTTTAACAAATCGTAAAATTTATATTGCGGCATTCTAAAATATTGATAAAATTTATCATCATATTTTAGTATGTTTTTAAATAATGTCCAGTGCTCTCCTTCAAGCTTTCTTTTTTTTAATATCGGATGTATCCATCTCTTTCGACTTTTCTTCTTCCTTTTTTTTACTTTGGCTTCGTCTTCATCTAATAGTAAGGCTATAAGAGCCAATTCCTCGTCGCTAGATGAACTTTCCATCACGACTTCTAAACTGTGACTGACAATTGTCGGACGGTTGCCGTAACAGTCTGAACATACGCAATAATTTGTCGTGCCGGTGCCGGTACGTGCCGTTGCCGGAACGTGACGGTCCGTACCGTATAGTCTGAATCGACCTTAACAGGGCTGAGATTTTGCGCGCTCAGGCACGGCAATAAGACAAGTGCCCCTAAGTGCCCTTGAATGGGATATTTTTATTATGATATTATAAATTTACAATAACGTTGTCATTTACGTTTCCTCGCTTCTCTACACATTGCATTACATTTCTCCACAAATAATGAATGCTGGATGCAAGAGTTAAACGCATCTCAGAAATGATTGTGAAAATTTGCGACATATTTTAACTTTAACTGTTAAATGGTCAAATGATATTTTGGAATGTTTGCAATGAAATATAGATTGCAATCGTTCAAGTAGAAAGTAATTTAATAAGTAATTAGAAATCAAACACATTTAACATTTTAATTTAACAAATCTTAACAAATCAACAATTTTAACATATTCAACATATTTGTTATTAAATAACAACAAAACAAATTCTAACTTAACAAATTAAATAATAAATTAAATAATTTTTTACAATAATTGTTCGAAATGGCCACCATCGCATTCAATACACAATTGTGCACGTCGCCGTAAACTGCATTTACAACCATATTCGGTGTTACTGTAGCAATTGCTTCAATGATTTCATCTTGCAATTCTTCGCGATTGTTAATTGGCTGTTGTATACATATTCTTTAATATGACCCCATAAAAAATAATCCAAGGGCATCAGATCGGGTGATCGTGCTGGCTACTTATAAGACCACTATCGTCCTATCCATCTTTCTGGAAATTTTTTATTCAAAGACTGACGAACACATCTCGCATTATGTGGTGATGCACCATCATGTTGGAAAACAAGCCGTTGCCGAATATTTAATGGAACATCTTCCAACGATCCTGGTAAATTATTTTCTAAAAAATTTTTATAAACGTTGCCATCAAGCCTTATAGGCATTTCAAACGGTCCAATCTGTAATTTAATGTTGAAGATATTACATCATTTTTGTTACACAAGCTATAATACATACAATAAACAGAGAACTTACTATTAAATTATTCTGTATTCCGGTCCACTAAAACGATGTTGATAATTTTGAATATGATATTTATATGAATTTTCATTACTACAAATATCAGAATTGTGCGTATTAAAACAACCTTCGCGCGTAAAACAAGATTCATCCGAAAACAAAATTGTTTCAATGAAATTCGGTTTTTGTGCCAATAGCCATGTACAAAAATTAATTCTGCGTGCATAATATTGCGGTAATAAATTTTGAAGTTTTGTAAAATGATACGCATGCATTCTGTTTTCTTTTAAGATAAGTTGCACTGAGCACTAAGAGATATTTAATCTTTAACTCATTTTACGTATGCTTGTAGATGGATCTTGTTCACACATTTCCAAAACTGCTTCTTCATTTTCATTTGTACGAGCGTGTCGTTCACGTTCGGCACCAACATCTTTGCGTATAGGTACTAGAAATTCTGTTTGTCTTCCTCGATTTATTAATCGCAAAATTACATTTTTAGTCGGAGCTCTATGCTCTCGATAACGTATTGCGTACTCTCGTGCAGCAGCAGTCGCATTTTTACCGCATTCACCGCAAACTATAAGCATTTTACAATACTCAGCAGGAGTATAATCTATTTTAATCTTTTAAAAAAATATTAATTTTTTTTAGGTAAAAGAGAAATATTAATTATTAAGAAACACGGACTCACGCCAAGTTCACGCGCAACGCCAAATTCACGAAACTGACCCGCGAGTTTATTATTAACAAAAGAAAGGAAAAGAAAAACAAATGAAATAAAGTCTAGTTTTAAAAACTTATTAAAATTATGTATTATTCTTCAATTTATACTATCAAACTTTTTAAAAGGTCTTACAAGGAAAAACTTTTTTTTTATTTATTTTTAATTTTTTTATAAAAAATATTTTTTTTTGATACATAAAGGTAGTTTCAACGACTATAATAATAAACTATAATAATAATGGCATAAATTATATTATTATGACTTGGTCGTTGAAACAACGGTTATATTGCTACAATGTGATGGGAGTGTGGAAGGTGGGTGCACAGGATAATAATCACTGATACAATTAATATGTTTAATGAACACAAATACTGTTATACAGCAGTGAAAAGATACGAGTGTGAAAAGTCGCGTGCGATAGCGTCGCGGTTAGGCACAACCAACCAACTAACTACATAAAAAACAAAAACGAAAACTATATACGCCTGTTAACGCCATCTGAATACATTATACTTATGATACTACGTGCGCTCTAAGATGCCTATTGCTAACACAATGATATATACTGTCGTTAAAACAACCATTATATCGCTACGTATATAAATATATCTAAGGGCAGTTTCAACGATTTTTTTTGTAATATGGCAGTTTTAACGACAATATATACAGGGTGATTCAAAATAACCATATGTCCTTAAAGAGACATATTCCTAAGCGTATTCTAAGACAACTTTTCCTTTGCCAAAAATTTTTCCGGAGCTTAGTTTTCAAAATACAAAGGAAAATAGGTAGCGTATCGTGAGTCGAGTACAAGAGACAAGCAGGGGCGGACCACTCACCGTTACGCGGGTGTTTACGCGAGGCGCCTGCTACAATCAGCTGACGATACATAAATATGCATACACACACACACACACACCACGCACACACGCAGCAGCTAGACGGACGGACAGACAGACACACACACACACACACACACCGCACGCAGCTGACAGACGGACGGACAGACAGACAGACACACGTACGTACGCATGTACATTTATTCATGCACTCAAGAATGCGTCAGAGAGAGAGAGAGAGAGAGAGAGGAGGGAGAGGAATCGAAGAAGCTTCAACATGTTTACTTACGTATCATTTTGTCTAAACAATTGATTGCTTCCGCGATGAGACAAATTTGTATGGAGTGGAGTTGATTTTATCCTTTTTCTTATTGTTCACGTTTCGAAGCACACAACACATTCACATCTCTGTCACTCACTTCATCGATAAAACGAGGAAATATTTAATGATAACTATTCAGCGCGAAAATTACTCGAAAAAGAAAAACACGTTTTCGACGAACACACGACACACGACGTGTTTACTCGACGCGGCAAGCAGTCGACTGACTTGATAGGTTATTGTTATCACGACAATCCCGTAACCAATTGAAAGTGGCTGCGTTCAGCAACATAGCAGATCAGTGAGCGTTTAGTGATTCTTTTATTTAATTGGTTTCTGCACTTAGATCCAACGAAGATCTAAATGCAAGAACCAATCATATTAAAGAATCACTAAGCGCTCACTGGTCTGTTCTGTTTGCTGAACGTAGCCAATGTGAAACGTGAACGTACGATGATTTGAAGCCTCAGAATTAAAAACTGAATTATTGAAAACTGAAAATATTAATTAATATAATTTGATGTATTTTATTTATGTTTGGTTTTTAATAATTTGCGAATTTGGAGAAAATGTTCCTTGAAACGAAATATTTGGTTGCCCTGAAAAGGGCAGATTATTTCATTTTCTTCTTTTTTTATAGCAGACGTTCGAAGTGGCCACCGTCCATTGTGACACAAGCTCTCATGCGTCTCAATAAATTTCTTTGAGTCTTCTCCAGAATATTATTTTCGATGGACCAAATGGCATAATGGAGTTTGTTGTTTAAATCGTCGACGTCTTCGGGAAGCTTTCTGTAGATTATCTCTTTACAATGTCCCCACAGGAAAAAATCCAACGGATTAAGATCCGGAGATCTTGCGGGCCAAGATATTGGGCCATACCGACCCATCCAACGTTCAGGAAATTGCTCGTTCAAGTAATCCGTAACGACTCTGGCGTTGTGTGGTCCAGCACCGTTCTGTTGGAATATGATTTTATTCCTCTCTGCTAATGGCACTTCTTCCAAAAAATCTGCCATATTTTCTGCCAAAAATTCTTTATAAAATGCGCCATTTAATGTATCTGGCAGAATTACTGGACCAAGTATGTTTGTGCCCATTATTCCTGCCCAGACGTTGAGTTTCCATCGAGTTTGAAAATTTCTGTCTCGAGTGACTCGAGGATTCTCATCTCCCCACACGTGCATGTTGTGAGAATTAAAAATTCCTTCTCGTGTGAACAGCGATTCATCGCTGAATATCACACGAGAAGGAAATTCTGGATCTTCTTCTACTCTTCTCAAGAAATTCTCACAAAACGCCTTTCTCCTAGGATAATCTTCTTCTCGTAAATTTTGCACGCGGCAATAATGAAAAGCGTGCAAGTTTTCTTCCTTTAAGACTCTCTGTACTGTAGAGTAAGACAGATCATGCTCTCGAGCAATAATCCGAATACTAGTTTCAGGCTCTTGTTCGATTGCACGAAGAATTGTCTCCTCATTTCGTACGTTTCTTGCGTTGCGTTGTCTACCGCAGTCTTTTTTATTTGGTAAGACGCTTCCGCTCTCGTATAATCGTTGCGCTGCTCAAAGTATTACGTTAGCCGACGGATCTCTCGCTCGATTTGGATATAATTCTGCATATCGTCTTGCAGCAACGTTATGCTGTCCCTGGCATTCGCCAAGTGCCATCAGCATGTCGTAATATTCTTCGTTTGTGTATGCCATCTTGCTAACGCTTCTAATAATCGAAGGATTATTGAGTGAAGAATCGATCGCTTAATCTTATTTATACGATCCTCGCGGGGGTCCATGTCCCCCACCATGCCCCTTCCGACAAATCGCGGGTCGCGTGTCGCGGGTCGCGAGTCGCGTGACGCGACACGCGACTCGCGATTTGACGGAAGGGGCATGGTGGGGGACATGGACCCCCGCGAGGATCGTATAAATAAGATTAAGCGATCGATTCTTCACTCAATAATCCTTCGATTATTAGAAGCGTTAGCAAGATGGCATACACAAACGAAGAATATTACGACATGCTGATGGCACTTGGCGAATGCCAGGGACAGCATAACGTTGCTGCAAGACGATATGCAGAATTATATCCAAATCGAGCGAGAGATCCGTCGGCTAACGTAATACTTTGAGCAGCGCAACGATTATACGAGAGCGGAAGCGTCTTACCAAATAAAAAAGACTGCGGTAGACAACGCAACGCAAGAAACGTACGAAATGAGGAGACAATTCTTCGTGCAATCGAACAAGAGCCTGAAACTAGTATTCGGATTATTGCTCGAGAGCATGATCTGTCTTACTCTACAGTACAGAGAGTCTTAAAGGAAGAAAACTTGCACGCTTTTCATTATTGCCGCGTGCAAAATTTACGAGAAGAAGATTATCCTAGGAGAAAGGCGTTTTGTGAGAATTTCTTGAGAAGAGTAGAAGAAGATCCGGAATTTCCTTCTCGTGTGATATTCAGCGATGAATCGCTGTTCACACGAGAAGGAATTTTTAATTCTCACAACATGCACGTGTGGGGAGATGAGAATCCTCGAGTCACTCGAGACAGAAATTTTCAAACTCGATGGAAACTCAACGTCTGGGCAGGAATAATGGGCACAAACATACTTGGTCCAGTAATTCTGCCAGATACATTAAATGGCGCATTTTATAAAGAATTTTTGGCAGAAAATATGGCAGATTTTTTGGAAGAAGTGCCATTAGCAGAGAGGAATAAAATCATATTCCAACAGAACGGTGCTGGACCACACAACGCCAGAGTCGTTACGGATTACTTGAACGAGCAATTTCCTGAACGTTGGATGGGTCGGTATGGCCCAATATCTTGGCCCGCAAGATCTCCGGATCTTAATCCGTTGGATTTTTTCCTGTGGGGACATTGTAAAGAGATAATCTACAGAAAGCTTCCCGAAGACGTCGACGATTTAAACAACAAACTCCATTATGCCATTTGGTCCATCGAAAATAATATTCTGGAGAAGACTCAAAGAAATTTATTGAGACGCATGAGAGCTTGTGTCACAATGGACGGTGGCCACTTCGAACATCTGCTATAAAAAAAGAAGAAAATGAAATAATCTGCCCTTTTCAGGGCAACCAAATATTTCGTTTCAAGGAACATTTTCTCCAAATTCGCAAATTATTAAAAACCAAACATAAATAAAATACATCAAATTATATTAATTAATATTTTCAGTTTTCAATAATTCAGTTTTTAATTCTGAGGCTTCAAATCATCGTACGTTCACGTTTCACATTGGCTACGTTCAGCAAACAGAACAGACCAGTGAGCGCTTAGTGATTCTTTAATATGATTGGTTCTTGCATTTAGATCTTCGTTGGATCTAAGTGCAGAAACCAATTAAATAAAAGAATCACTAAACGCTCACTGATCTGCTATGTTGCTGAACGCAGCCACTTTCAATTGGTTACGGGATTGTCGTGATAACAATAACCTATCAAGTCAGTCGACTGCTTGCCGCGTCGAGTAAACACGTCGTGTGTCGTGTGTTCATCGAAAACGTGTTTTTCTTTTTCGAGTAATTTTCGCGCTGAATAGTTATCATTAAATATTTCCTCGTTTTATCGATGAAGTGAGTGACAGAGATGTGAATGTGTTGTGTGCTTCGAAACGTGAACAATAAAAACAATAGAAAAAAAAGGATAAAATCACTCCATACGAATTTGTCTCATCGCGGAAGCAATCAATTGTTTAGACAAAATGATACGTAAGTAAACATGTTGAAGCTTCTTCGATACATTCCTCTCCCTCCTCTCTCTCTCTCTCTCTCTCTCTCTCTGACGCATTCTTGAGTGCATGAATAAATGTACATGCGTACGTACGTGTGTCTGTCTGTCTGTCCGTCCGTCTGTCAGCTGCGTGCGGTGTGTGTGTGTGTGTGTGTGTGTGTGTGTGTCTGTCCGTCCGTCTAGCTGCTGCGTGTGTGCGTGGTGTGTGTGTGTGTGTATGCATATTTATGTATCGTCAGCTGATTGTAGCAGGCGCCTCGCGTAAACACCCGCGTAACGGTGAGTGGTCCGCCCCTGCTTGTCTCTTGTACTCGACTCACGATACGCTACCTATTTTCCTTTGTATTTTGAAAACTAAGCTCCGGAAAAATTTTTGGCAAAGGAAAAGTTGTCTTAGAATACGCTTAGGAATATGTCTCTTTAAGGACATATGGTTATTTTGAATCACCCTGTATAATTGTTTTTAGAATTGACTGGTCGATGACTGGTCAATGTGCGGAACAACCGAGCATTTTGGTCAAAGCTCGAAATAGTTTTGCATTTCGGTTTTTGACTAATATATTTTTATATATTTATATTAGTCACTCCTAAGATAAACTAAAAACACATCAGTCAAAAACCGAAACAAAAAACTATTTCGGACTTGGACCAAAACGCTTGGTTGTTCCGCACATTGATCAGTCTATTCTAGGAACGTCCGCGTCTAATGGGGGATCCTACCAACACCTCCTTTTGAGGTCGTGCGATTAGTAGCACTTTTTTGCAGAGAGGAGGCCCGCCGGTCAGCCACCCGTTGGCTGACCGACACAATGAGGGGGCCTCCTCGCCTTCAGTTTAGCCCGCACGTTCGACCTCGGTCGAGAGTGCGGAGATGAGAGGTGTTGGGGGAACTCCCGGGGGGTACCCAAGCTGGGTGCTCTAAGCGAAAACAGGGAGTTCCCCCGGGGGGAGGGACCCGCTGATCCCTTCCCCCTACCAGGTAAAGTCAGCCGGGAGGGAGAAACATTATCATCTCTCCCTCCCGGTGGGGTGGTCGTCCCAGAGGCTGGGGCCTCTGGGGCACCACGGCCCCCCCAACATCACCCGGGATGGGCGGGGGAAGGTCTCGGGGTGTCGGGCCTTCCCCGTTAGGACAGACAATGAGGGAGGGGAAGTTCCATCTTCCCCTCCCCCCAAGAAGAGGTCGTCCCAGACGACCAGCCCGAGGGGTGGGTGGAAGAATACCTATGGTGATGCCCACCCACCCCTCTCCATGGGCTAAGGAATGGCACCCCGGTGTGGTTTTAGTGGGTAGGCCCAGGGGGACTTGCTTTTCCTCCTGGGAGAGTCCCACATAACCTCGGGGACCCCCCAGGGTCTCCGGGGTACCTATAAAAGGTTTCCACATCGTGAACAAAAAAAAAAGGAACGTCCACGTTACAGACTTTGACTATGTCATATATACAGGGTGTCCCATTATAAAACATCCAGTCGAATATTTTGAAAACCAAGCCCGGGAGAGAAAAATTTTTCAGACAAAAGTTATTTTGGTTTCGAGGGGCCCATAAGATGATACCATTGGTTTGACCTTGAAGAATTATTTGAAAGTTACATGAAAGTCACCTCAATTTTTTAAAATGGCATCCCCTATTTTTTATTACATATTCTTGTAGCTGACCTCGAGAGCTTTCCAAAACACTATAATAAAGTATTTTTTCATGAAGTATTTTTCGAGTTATAAAGCTTGAAATAATTTCATAATTTTACATAAACTGTAAAATATCTCGTAAAATATTTACTTTTCGATGACCTTATCTCAATACTTTTATGCACAGAATAATGAGAGGAATCAATTGGTGTAAAGAAAACACATAGTTGTTTTTAAGAAAAAATATGTAATTGTTAGTTACAAATTGCATATTTTTTCTTAAAAACAACTATGTGTTTTCTTGACACCAATTGGTTCCTCTCATTATTCTGTGCATAAAAGTATTGAGGTAAGGTCATCGAAAAGTAAATATTTTACGAGATATTTTACAGTTTATGTAAAATTATGAAATTATTTCAAGCTTTATAACTCGGAAAATACTTAATAAAAAAATACTTTATTATAGTGTTTTGGAAAGCTCTTGAAGTCAGCTACAAGAATATGTAATAAAAAATAGGGGATGCCATTTAAAAAAATTGAGGTGACTTTCATGTAACTTTCAAATAATTCTTCAAGGTCAAACCAATGGTATCATCTTATGGGCCCCTCGAAACCAAATAACTTTTGTCTGAAAAATTTTTCTCTCCCAGGCTTGGTTTTCGAAATATTCGACTGGATGTTTTATAATGGGACACCCTGTATATATAATGTATAAATACGTTTTTTGATTACAAATACTTCAATTTAACATGTTTTAAGTTTTCAAACTTGAACAAATCTTGAATTAATATAGAGGTACAAATACATATTAGATTCATTAAGGGGTAATATACCTTTATGTCAAGAAAATAAAGGCTAATTTTGACAATTTATTGCGAGAAGGTGTAGCGATATTTTTTAATTTTGTTTTTTACACATGTTAGTATATGTCTTAAAGTGTATAAAAAAATTTTTTTTCACTTGGATATAATCAAAATGGCGGCGCCGTGGCTGACGAACGGAAGCGCCTCTTTTTGGAAGCCCTCCGCGGGCGTATTCGCCGAGGTTACAATTTTCGACCTAGGACAAAAATTCAAAAAGATTCTGAAATTACATATAAAAAACTAGTTCGCTACGTAGGATTTTTCAGAAATATTGATTTTTTTAAAAATGGCGTCAATATTAAGGAAAAATGCAGTTTTTTACCATAAAAATTGGCCCATTTTCGATAATAACTTCGTTAATTTTCAACTTATCGAAAAAATCCTACGTAGCGAACTAGAAAATGTAGTCGAGAATCTACAGTTAAAATTTCAAGTCAATCGGTTCAAAAATGAAGGAGTTCTGAATACGCCTGTTTTGAAAAACATAGTTTCATAAGTTTATTACATAAAATTTCTTATGACTTTTCTCTAAATTTAATATTTTATTATAGGTTCCATCCAAATATAATAAAAACGCGTTTAAAGTTTCAAGTACTATAAAATCGATAAAATTTAATATTTACCTTTACACTTACAAACTTTTCCCCTTCATAAAACCTTTTGGATATCATTTTTGGATAGTTAAGGGATATTTTAAGCCAATAAAACAAAAAATCGAAAAAATTAAAACCACAAAGGTATATTACCCCTTAATATGTTTTAGATTCTTGAATTTTTACCAAATTAAATTCTAATTCTTGAATAATTAAGTACTCTCGGTTTAATTGAGCCAGCTTTCATACATAATTAAACGAAATTTCATATTTAATTACTATCAAATGTTTCATTCTCTAAACGGAAAAAGGATTCTTAGACAAAATAAAAATATTTTAAAAAAAATTTTATACAGGTGTACATTTGTATATTAATATGTAGGTAGGATGCATATAGATGGATTGATGAGGCAGCTGGAATAATAGAAGCGCACAGTGTAGTCCTCGGTATTGATAATCTGGAAGAATGTGCGAAACAGCCGCTGCAAAGAAATAGAAATATAAGTAATTAGACCAGGGATGGCAATTACGTGTATAAAGAAGTAATAGAATTATTGTTACTCGAAAGTTATAGATGAACCTGTATTTAGCACCCGTAGCTCGACGTAGGGTGCGTGAAATTGTAAGCGGAGGTCGCTGTTAGGAAGTCGATCAAGAAAAGTGACAGCTGCAGGTTAGGTTCCTGTAAGTAGACAGCAAGATGAAGAAACCAAGTATATAGGGAAAACGAATCTAGAAAACCAATTATTAAATTGATAAATAATACCTGATTATACGAGGTTCGAGGCGCGGGTCCGTAAGGGACTGTCCAAAGTTAGAATATCGTTGTAAGGGCGTAGGACTGGTCGGTCAAAGGCAGCGAGCTTCTGCGCATGCCCCGTGGACGCTCAGGGATGCAAACGGTCGTGAACACGAGCGCGCTTTCGGAGATAGGTTTAGGCAATAGAGCAGGCATTTATGAGGTTGGTGGTGCCGAAGAACGCAGATCACGTGGTGATGACGCGGCTCAGGGATGCAAACCTCCATGAACGCGAGCGCACATTCTGTGGATTGAGTTTGCCGTGTTGCTGGGATAAGCTTTCAAGCCGTCCGGTTGACAAATTGCTGAGTGCGGGTGACGTAGTTAGGCGGTGGGCATGCGTAATGGAGATAGTCGGTCTGCAGCAGAGAGATATATATATATGTATACTAGGGTGGTCCTTATTTTCGAACTTGACAAATTTTTATGCAGGACCCCTTCAATTTGTTCCTTTATATAAATAACTATTTCCTGCAAAAGTTGGGACCGATCAGTAAATATTAACCCGTGCCCCATAAGACCCAAAGTTTAAAATAATTGTACAAGTGTCAAACTCATTTTCAAAGAAATTGGACTTACAGGTTTGCTAGACCTCGTTTCTGATATTTTTTCAACTTTTCCATTTGTATTGTGCATCTATTGTTATCTTTTGTTAATTTTTATTATATATAATTTAATGTTCTTTCTTTTGTAGACGGTACAAGATTATCGTAAAAGGTATCCAGGACATAGTCGAGAGACGTTAAATAAACCATACTTATAGTCATAAATATCAGATTTTACACTTATAAAATAAATAAACAAGTTCTATATTACACAATTTTGGTATTTATTTAATCGTTACATAATTTTTAGAAACTGATTAGTTCAAAGAATTAAAAAATCGATTTTTTCAAGTTTAAATTCGATGGGGCACGGGTTAATATTATCCGATCGATCTAAAATTTTATATGGGTTGTTTTTTTGTATAGTGGAAGAGAACGGGGGGGTCCTACTATTACAATTTAAAAAAAAATTTTTTCCTATATAAATAAGGACCACCCTAATGTATACATATTAATATTGTACATATATAATAATGATTTAACTCAAATCGATTTACTAAATAATGTATGGAAACAAGATGTAGATAAACTATGGTTTTTGATGCGAAGAAACCTTAAGGTTAAGGGAAAGAATCTGCGGAAAAATTATTAGATAACATCTGAAGCAGGGTGGCTGACAGTTGTAGGTTAGATAGAGCTGTATATAAAAGTATGACAGAGTCAGAGTATGCGGGCGGTGTAAATACATTGAAATGTAAGTAAGGACAGTGTAAATAGAGTAAATATAATTAAATGTAGCTAATAAAGTAGATGTAAATAGGGTAAAGCGTCATCAAATAACTCTATGAACATAACGTTAAAGGTAGGCTATGCAAAGGTCACATAATTTACAATTATAATATGTTGGCTGTAGTGCAGTAACTTAGCGTCGTGAATGTAGTTTTTCGTGGTTTAATTACAAGAAATATACGGAGGTTACAATGTAATGAGAAACTCTTAGATTTGGAGTGATGCAAAGGTCAATATCAGGCTATAGGGAACTATACTATTGTATAATAGAATTAGATAGTGTATATAACTGAGAATATAATTGAATATACTATACAAGATGTCAGTTCAAAGTAAACATACATAAAGTGTATATTATCTAAATAAATTAATAAAATAAATAATATAATAAATTTAATAATATATTACCACGAAAAATGACTGATATGTTATTCAAGGTGCAAATTCAAAATGAACATACATACTTAAGGTGTATATATTATAAGTAAAATTGATTAAAATTTGACTCTAAGTGAAAGTACATAAGTGATATGTTATTCTAGTGCACAAAATATAAAAGTCGTTTATTGAAGTTTGATTTGAAATTTATACAATCTTGGACAATGAAAAATAGTTGTTTTCATAATTCCAGAGTACTAATTTGTTAATGACTCGGAAAAAGAACATGGCGGCCTGCTCTCAAAAAACTTCGATGCGTTTCTCAGTATCCACTTAGGAATAATAATACTTACATTCCGATTTATCCGACACAACTTGCCTCTAACTATTCAATAAGTTAGTAGTACTGTTAAATATCAATCACATATGTCACCCTACCCAGAGAGAGAGAGAGAGAGAGAGGGGGGGGGCGGGAGAGAGAGAGAGGGAGAGAGAGAATGCTAATATTTAAATTAATCATTATCAAAACACTGTTATCAAAACACTGGCCGCCATGTTCTTTTTCCGAGTCATTAACAAATTAGTACTCTGGAATTATGAAAACAACTATTTTTCATTGTCCAAGATTGTATAAATTTCAAATCAAACTTCAATAAACGACTTTTATATTTTGTGCACTAGAATAACATATCACTTATGTACTTTCACTTAGAGTCAAATTTTAATCAATTTTACTTATAATATATACACCTTAAGTATGTATGTTCATTTTGAATTTGCACCTTGAATAACATATCAGTCATTTTTCGTGGTAATATATTATTAAATTTATTATATTATTTATTTTATTAATTTATTTAGATAATATACACTTTATGTATGTTTACTTTGAACTGGCATCTTGTATAGTATAATATATCAGTTACTTTTTATGGTGATATATTATTAGATAATCATTTAATATAATGTGTCACTTACTTTTTATGGTATCAGTTATTTTTCGTGGTAATATATTATTAAATTTATTATATTATTTATTTTATTAATTTATTTAGATAATATACACTTTATGTATGTTTACTTTGAACTGGCATCTTGTATAGTATAATATATCAGTTACTTTTTATGGTGATATATTATTAGATAATCATTTAATATAATGTGTCACTTACTTTTTATGGTAATATATTATTAAATAATTATTTAAATTTGTAAAAATTCAAATTCTTGAGGGTCTATTTTTGAACATGGCTTAACCTTTTCATTTATGATTTTTTGAGGATATCACCTACTTTTTAGAGTGCAGATATATGAATCAATTGGTGCAAAAAAATGCAAAGTTTAAAAAATGTTATGTTATTTGCAATATGCAATTGCGTATTTTTCTTTAAGGATAGCTATATTCTTTGCACCAATAGTTTTGTCTTATTATTTTGTGCATAAAAGTATTAGGGTAAGTTTCCCATAATAATATTGAAAATAAAGAATGGGCCCCTCCATCGCCCATTCTCGTGAGAACGCAACCATATATTTTATTCGTCTCTCCGATTGTAACACTATCATTACGTCTGGTGCAAACTACATCTAGTATAAAATATTTTTAAATATACTATAACTAATAAACGAATTGATCATCTCTGGGATATTTTATATAAGCAGAGCACTCCAAATTTTTTTAAGTGGGCGCCTAAAGCAAGCCCGATTTCAGCGCTATTGCAGCTATCACATTTTTGTTTGAACACCTAATAGATCCAAAAATAATTTTTTTAATTGGATGTCTAGGACAAGCTAGAACTTTATTGCACTCAATGTTTTAATGCGGCGCTTACGGCAGCTTTAATACAGCGCCAGAGCAGCCGATATTTTATTTCGGCGCTTACGGCAGCCTTTGTACAGCGCCAGAACAGGCGATTAATTGTTATAATGTTCCGGATTTGAAAAATAAAATTTAATGACCAAAATAATCAATTTCAATAGTTTATCAAGGTTCATGTAAGCATGCTATAAAAGATACATGTATAGTGATCATTCGTTTCTCTGCCTCCGTGAAATATAGCGTTTATTACCTTTTTTTATCAATAGTGATATTACTCGTCTATGCAGTATTGATCCGATTGTTGATAATTTTATTAGAAACACCATTCACAAAAGTGCAATAAATTGAGTTGTATTACTAAGACTGACAAAGTCGATTCGATTACGGTTATTTTTTCAGAACGTACTCTTACATTCATTATAAGTGCCGTTTATCGTTTCCCATAATAATATTGAAAATAAAGAATGGGCCCCTCCATCGCCCATTCTCGTGAGAACGCAACCATATATTTTATTCGTCTCTCCGATTTTAACACGATCATTACGTCTGGTGCAAACTACATCTAGTATAAAATATTTTTAAATATATAACTAATAAACGAATTGATCATCTCTGGGATATTTTATATAAGCAGAGCACTCCAAATTTTTTTAAGTGGGCGCCTAAAGCAAGCCCAATTTCAGCGCTATTGCAGCTATCGCATTTTTGTTTGAACACGTAATAGATTCAAAAATAATTTTTTTTATTGGATGTCTAGGACAAACTAGAACTTTATTGCACTCAATGTTTTAATGCGGCGCTTACGGCAGCCTTAATACAGCGCCAGAGCAGCCAATATTTTATTTCGGCGCTTACGGTAGCCTTCGTACAGCGCCAAAGCACGCAATTAATTGTTATAATGTTCCGGATTGATCAAAATGATCAATTTCAGTAATTTATTAAAGTTCATGTTAACATGCTGTAAAAGAATTTCGTCACATTCTAAGAAAGTGTCATTAATTGTAAAAGTTATTTTTCAACTTACTTAATCTGCTCCAAGAACAATATGTACGCCCCTCGTGCTCCTTTGGGCCATTTTTTCTTGATAACTTCCATATCATTAGAGCAATACCATTCCGATTTTTTGTCTGCTCTCAACATACACGTATAGTGACCACGATTCATTTCTTCGCCTTCGTGAAATATAGCGCTTATTACCTTGTACTTTTTTTTATTAATCGTAATATTACTCGTTGGTACGGCGTTGATGTTATTGTTGATAATTTTTTTCGAAACACCGTTCACAAAAGTGTATAAATTTAGCTGTATTACTAAGATGGATAAAGTCGATTCAATTACGGTTTTCTTTTTCAGAACGGTACCTTTACATTCGTTACAATTGCCGTTTATCGTCTCCCATTTTGAAAATTCCGAATCAATCAAAGTTTGTAGCGTGACACCTTTTTTTCTTTTTAATGTCGACTGTATAGGTAATATTAGCAAACAACTCTTTTCCAGCGTAGTTACCGTGTAATTACATTTGGCATTCGAGCAACATATTACGTGCTGCAATTCAAGTTCCAATACATCATTTATTTCAGAATAGGTCGACATTAGAGCCGTGAAAAATTCCGAAGCATCTTGTTGTGTTCGTTCTTTGAAGCGTTCTCCGACAGATCTTCTAACCGCTTGTACGTTGCAATATTTACGTTCAGCATACGCGCAGATAGCATCAGTCAATGTATTCGATGCTTTATTCTTCAGTATTTGTTGCCTGATACGCACGCAATGAAACGCACACTGCAATATTACAATTGCGTAACACGAAACATTATCGTCATTGCGAAGGCCGTATATTTTCCACGTAACTACACTTTCTGGTTCCTCGCAACCATAATTCTGCACATTATCAATATAATTAGGTATGGCCCATCGACGATCGTGAATTTTTACAGCCTTTTTCTCAGACGAATCGATTTGTGGTAGCTGAGATTTGAACAAAGATCTCAGTCGATTATATTCTGCAATGGCTCCCGAGTGTGCTTTAACCGATGCTGGATTGAAGTTTATCAAATGTAAGCCCTCCAACGTACTCACTCTTGACAAACCTACGTAGGCTTGCCCATCACTGAATACAGTCGTTCCCAGATCCATCATTGCATTCTTACACGTAATTCCTTGACTCTTGTGTATAGTTATTCCATAACTGAGGGACAATGGAAATTGTTTCCGATGTACAACTATTTTGTGAAATACCTCGAATTTAATATCTACTTTCGTTATTGTAAATTCTTTGTTATTCGAAGTAACCAATTTGATGGAATCAATACGATTTCCATCACCAGCACGATTAACTGCAACTACATTGCCTATCGTTCCATTGACAAGTCCCAGAGTTACGTCAATGTTTCGTCGAATCATCACTTTAACGCCAATTTTAATCGCTATTACTCTTTCAATGCCAGCTGTTTCTGAAACTTTATCATCTTTCTCTTCCAATGTTTTTTGCACTTTTTTTTTCATTGCTGGAGCACAGTCGACATCATCTTCCGCTATCAGTAGAATTTCATCGCCGTCGACTCTATCGAGCATTGCCGTGTTCAAAACCTTGCACAAATAACACGTGGGTAATAAACATATCGTATCAATCGGTAATAGATTCATATAGGTACAAAGTTCATTCAATCTTTCGTCGCAACTACCTTCTTTGAAATTTATTTTTCTCGATTCAAGAATATTGATGTCAGAATCCGTTAGCAGACCTATTCGTATTCTAGAAAGTATATCGCGATATGTGTCATCACATCTTTGTCGCATATTGATCAAGAGTTCGTCGTAATCGAACAATCTCCACAAGTCAGGTCCACCCATGGTACCTAAATACTTTTGAACCTCTGATCGAGACATTTTAACGAACGGAGGTTGTCCTTTTACAGGAGGAAGCTGCAACAAGTCTCCAAACAAGAGAATGTGTTTTCTGCCAAAGAAACCATCATCCGTATCTGTCGTATCAAAGATTTCACATAATCGTAGATTGATAAACATAAGTGTCACGTTCGAAATCATGGATACTTCATCAATTATAAATAGATCGACATTCTTCAATTTGTCTCTCAAAACTTTCAAGACCGCGTCTGACAAGTTCACGTACTTTGGCGTAAATTCATGAGTGACAGGTAACTGAAACATTCTATGAATTGTCAAGCCATCGATATTGAATGCTGCGATACCCGTGGGAGCAGATATCGCAGTCGCTTTTTTCAAATTTATTCTGATCCAGTGTTTGATCGTTTCAATAAGAAAACTTTTCCCTGTACCACCCTCGCCACTTACGTACAATCGCAGAATCTGATTTTTATTTTGTAAAACTTGACATACCCTGTCGAAGACTCTTTTCTGGTCTTCGTTCAATCGCGACATCATTTGCGGTAAGTTAATCGGCATGTCAATCTTGCCAAAATCTTCCAAATCTTTCATTGCGCCGTCAGCTTCTATCGGATGGCAATCCAGTTCATCGTCATCGAATTTGTCTACGTCTGTTGTTTTCAGATCATTTTCACGCTTCTCTATTAATTCAGCAACGTTTTCAAAAGCTTTTTGTATTTCTTCAAGCCTTTCATGATATTTCATTGCCTTTGTTAAAGCAGACTCTGAATTTTTAAAGGCATCCGTGTAAGTCTCCCATGTACCTTTGAGTTCACTCAAATCTCTCCATGGTTTGAACAGAAGAAGTAGCGAGTAGAAGTACTTTTCGGGTTCAGTTTTTACATTAAATCGATAATGGTTAATTAAATAACACTTTTTTCGTTTTTTTGCAAATAAACCCGATACCAGTTCGTAATATTCGACTTCCTCACTTTTTGGCATCCGTTTCGTAATTTCCCAGAATCTGGCAAAATCATACAAATTTAATGATTCTAATTCCTTAGGTCTGTTTGGATAGTAGTCATCGATGAGCGACGGACAATAGATATTCGTAGAATTCTCATCAAGAGCTTCAATTTCCTTGAACGTTTTGACTTTTCTATTTCTCACCTCATTAACATCAATCCATTTGACAAGGGTATCGCTATCCGTACCATACAAGGGATTCCCTAATAACGTATCCGCAGCTTCTAATGCACCGCATTCTCTGTTATTCAATGAACGCATCGCAAAATTCCACAGTTTCGATGCCAAGGGCTTATTGGAATCTATCATTGCAAAGTCTATATTGCATTTTTCTGACTTTGTCGTGTATTTTGTTAAATATGAGTTTAAAAACTCTGAGTTTTCTCCAATAAATTGTATGTCCATATTTCCTTCCCAAGCCAATTTGATAGCCGGATTATAATCATTGATAAACCTTTCCGACTTTTTGCGAGGAAGATCGTACAATCTGCTCTTACTGCGTAAATTTTTTCTACCCACTATCGAAGTGACGACGTCTCTTAAAACGAAATTTTTAGTAACTGGCCGAGGAAAATCAAACCGACACTTTTTATAAATATTCGTTTTCGTTTTTTTTGTACGCATGCAATACGAGTTATGTTTATGATTCTGATCACTTATAACCGTTTCGTACAACGTTGGCGAAACGTTTTCATCTGGAATTTCACACGTAACGTATTTTCGAATGAACGTAACTACTTCTTCATCCGGCGATTTTCCTAGCACAGGAGCATCTTTTATCCAAATCATGCAATGCATGTGCTGGATACCTCTAGTTTGATATTCTAGTCGCCAGAAGTAGTGATTAACCTCTCCTATAGGGTTATCGGTTGAACAAATAAAATCAATCATGGCTTTGAATTTTATGCACATGAATCTAGACGTGCTTACAGGATCGTATGCGATTAGTTCACTGATGCACAACTTCTTTTTATCGGGATTCATGTCTCGTAAATATTCACCCAAATCGGACCATTTCCATTCACTAGGACTCAAAGTCAAAAACCACGTCGCCGGACCGTAATGCAGAGTCATGCATTTTACATTATTGGACGGTTGTCGCCAAAACTGATCCGTATTTCTCAATTTTGCGAAAATACTCGTTAAATTTGATTCCAATTGTTCGTCTTTCAATTCCTTCAAGTATCTACCAGCAGTGTATCTCTCTCGTGAGTTAGCAACCATCATCGTATAATAGATGCCGTTTTTCAATTGTCGGTAGTTAGCATCATTGAGAAGGAAGAACAGATACTGCAGATTCAATCTGAATCTACTGTGTTTCGACATCAATCGCGTTCTGATGAATAAATAATCCGGCAATGCAACATTTCTATCTTCTCGTTGTCCATTGACACCTTCGGGATATAAATCGGGAAAACACAAGACGTCCAAATATTTATAACGATTATCCAGTGGAACATCTTCGATTTTCAACATTTGATAAAGTTTGAATGCAGATTCGTTATCGATCCTTTTCGCGTGCATTGGATACACTGTATACTGATCATTAATATCTGAATCTTTGGTGATTTGCGTCAAGAAAGCCTTTCGTTTCGAAACACACTCTGTTTGATTATTATTATCATCTTTATTGTACTGTACAGTGTCCTCAATCACCTCATCTATTTCATTATTATCGTCATCGCTTTCATCATCGATGATCTGATATTCTGTTTCTTGCAACTTATCATTTAATAAATCATCAGACGACGCTGGAAGACGAATTTCCGAATAGTGAGGATTATTGTCTTTCAACCATTGTAAAGCCTTATACACTTTTTTAATATCCACTAAATTTTCCCAAACAATTTTTGACTTTTTGGGTATACCTCGAACGAGGATGTGCAACTCGTGATTCAAATTTATAGGATCTTCCGGAGGACATACCTTATCTAATGTTTCTTGTAAAGGCAGAGGCAAATGAAATGTTCTACCACGTACTTTGCGGTTCATTTTTCTGTACGGCATATGTTTGTTCGAAACAGCGCTCATCATTTGCACTACTTGGAAGCTGCTCATTCTCTTGATTAACATTTTTTCGTAATCATTGAAATCCGACAAAACATCTGGTAATGGTTTTACGGCAAGATTATTCAAAACGCAAGTAGAAGGCCACGTACCTTTCCGAAATTTCTCCAAACAAAGCTTACAAATAAATCCAGTATTGCTATTGTGTTCTGTTACGTAAGCCATCAGATTTTTCCAAAATGGTCCCTCTACTTGTTTTCTAAGCTTTTTGAGTTCAGAAACGTCACTACTCATACATAGTTTTTCGCAAGAAATACAAGGTAAACGTGGTGTATCCAACAATCGTTTTTTCATAACTTTAAACGCTTCGTAATTTTGCAAGAAAATCTTTTCCTCGATCAAACTAACATCAGTTAAATTTTTTTCATAAAATCTTATTTTATTTTTTATATCATTGGAAATTTCAAGCAATTTATTCATATTGAGAAATTTTAAAGCTGAAAACAAATGACGAAACTTTTTATAATTGTCTATCAATTTGTAGACATTTCTTCGAATATTCCTCACGAGAGGAAAATGAGGTGATAAAGTGCTTATCGTCGCAACGTATGACTTGCAAACATTTAAATTTGCATAGCATTCCGGAGGATGTCCTAATTTGCTACTCGTATGTGAAACGGAACAATTTTTAAGCTGTGCCATGAATTTATCATTCATTATATTCTTCAAAGTACTTCTTTCAAACTGTTCCAAAAATTGTACAAACTTTGCCATAGAAACATCACTTATGCGGCATTTATTCTTATCACAGTACCATATTTTTAATTTTTTACTATTGTTATCTATTAATGGCAAAACATTAATCACTGCGTGAGGAGAGGATTGTGCCGTTATAAGTGGTTGCTCAAACTTTTTTTTTTGCTTGTAAGCAGTTTCATAAAAATACGCTTCGGAAGACGAAGTATGTTTGGATGAGCCACAAAGAGCTCTAATTCGATCGCTTTTCGGACATTTCAAAATCTTACACTCATTGAATCGCAATAACGCAGCTTCAGCAACATTTTTCAAATACAAAAACACTTTTTTTGCTGCACTAACGTACGATTTTTTTGCTATTATACACCACTTGAATATCTGTTCAGCTTCCAATCGAGCACACATGGTCGGTTTATTAATTTTTTTCGATATCTGTCGAATATATAACTCTGAGCATTTTGGAAAGTTAAAACACTTTTGCCAAGATCGAATAGTATTGAATTTTTTCTTCAATCTCTTGAATATCTTCGATCTTTGTATAATGGATTTCTCATCACGTTTTGCGTAGCACTTTTTGTTATACAATTTTTTTGAGTCAGGATGTTTTTGTCTGAATTTTCGTTGGCGGTCACTTTCACTGGCAGCATTTTTCAAATAATTTTTTCTTTTGAGGTACCGTTTATTTTTTAAATCTTTATGATATTCATCAATTTGATGTTTTCTTTTACGCAGTCCCTCAGGATTTTTTCTATACAGATCACGCATCTTCTGACATTTTGTCTCAGGATTTTTTTTGTACAGATCACGCTTTTTCTGACGTTTTGTTTCAAGATTTTTTTTGTACAGATCACGCATCTTCTGACATTTTGTTTCACAATTCATAACATATTTTTGTTTGTGAGAAATAGTATCTTTTTTGAGTCGTTTCAAACGCTGTTCTTCGGTTTCTTTGCTACGTACAAGTCTTTTCCTCAGCGCATCCGCCTCTCGTCTTTTCAATGTCTCCAAAGGCAATAGAGTTAATGGAGCAGTTGTATTAGAGAGGTATGGAAAATGAGTTATTGTTTGTCTTGCAAACATTGCGGCTAAATGAGGTCTTAGCAAAGATCGATCATACGTTATAATGCAAGGATTTATGCCGAACAGAATCGATGTAGCAATCGCAATTGCCATAGGACCACAATTATAACTGTCGCCTTGCGACTGAACTTTAGGAAAAACTATCGAATTGTTTTGAAAGTCATAAAAGGGAAATAATCTCTCCACAAAAATTCGAATTTTTTTATTCAAATGTTGTATATTTGCATTACGACTGCCTTCATGAGAATCATATATAATAACAGACTTTGCATCATAATGACAAGTAATCCAATGTCCGCCACCGAAATCACTGTGTAGTATTTGCAAATGCTTCTTCTTTGAATTATCGAGTGGAACAATCTGCTCGGGAAATAATGTCAGCCATACAGGTTGAGGTGCATAATCAGAATTTCTTTCGAGTAGCGCATGGAAACTATCTATTATCGTTTCCGTCAACCATTCTTTGGAAGCCAAAATGTCTTTTTCCGTATTGCCGTAATAAAACTTGTGACATTGATCCATTTTCAATTGATGCTTGGAACAGTTTTATTTATAAAAATACAGCGCTTGGAGCAACTTTGTAGTAATGCAAATATTACAAACCAAAATTTTCTAATTAGGCGCCTAGGGCAGCCAGAATTCATCGCTATATTAGCAGCGGATATTTTAATTCAGCGCTTTGCTATGGCAGCTTTTATACAGCGCCTAAGCTGCTGATTATCCTTTTTTAATCTGTAAAATAAAACAGTTGTATAAATAGTTAATAAAACAAACAAAAGTTAATTAATTACATTAAACTGGCGTTGCAGAAAAATTTATATAAAATTTTCTGCAACGCTAAAATAATCAGTACATGCAATATGTCTCCTAAGAATACTTGCTCTGTTATCTATAAATTCTATATATAAATAGATCCTCTTTATCAACTAAAGCCGATAGCAAGAAATCTATGTAAAAATATTAGGGTCAAAAATTTAAAGGTCAATCTAATTTTTCTAAATGGATACATTCTAAATTTTTTTAAACATATCTATTCCTCGCAACATTCGATGTAAATAATTATAAAGAAAACCACCTTAAATTTTTCAATTGTTTCATTTATTGATAATATTACGTCAATAGTTTTGTGCACAAAATGATGAAGAATCAATGTTTAAAAAAAATATCTAGATGCAAATTCATACTTCTCGCGGGTTAAGCTACCTATCGAGCGCGTCTCCAGGTGGCGGATAGGAGGACGCCCGGGAGGGGGGCTCCGGCCCGGGCCTAAACCCCCTGTGTGCCGGATGCGGATCTCCCGGGTAGTAGCGGCTATAACCCGGCCCGGCGGACGTAAAACTCCGCCGAGGGAGGGGAAGGCTGTTGCCGTGGACCAGCTTCTCAAGCCAAGCTGGGAGCTATCGTGGTGAAGGCTGCGTGGCACTGGAGGAGCAGTGTCGCTAACGATGCCTCTGGGGAACCGGGCGAAACCCCAGAGTATTTAGCCTTACCCGGGTATGCGGGGCTCTGCCCGGGCGGACCGTTTGATTCCCTAGCTTCTCGTGGGACCAAAAATGGAAACCAATAGTACCAAAATAAATGAAGAACGCGAAGGGCCAATGGAGGTCTCAGAGGGGACCTCCGGAGGCGAGGAAGCCGCAATGGTGGAGGCTGGACAGGCTCTCACGGGCCTGGAAAGCATCACTATTGCGGAAGTCGAAACCGCGGACACTGCGGGCCCTCGCAAGAGGAACCGCAGTGGGGCGGAGAAAAGGAAGGCGAGGAAGGAGAAGGGGAGGGCTCAAGTTGGGCCCTCCCGACCCCCCGGACCTACAGTCGCTCCCGAAACGCCGGTCGGGGGGACGCAGGGGACCGCCGGTAACAAGCGCCGAGTGGGCCCCGGTGAAACCCCACCGTCGACGGAGGGAGCGAGGAAGAAGAGTAGGACTCAGGGAGCTGGGTCCTACGCAAGCACAGCCGACCCCCTGACGAGGGTGATCGTGGCGGAGGGCTACCCGGAAGTGGTGATGACTGCGGAGCGGTTAGAGCTGCTGAAGGGTGCGGTCTCCAAGGAGATCGACGGGATCCGAGAGGGCACCGTGCCTAGATTCCACGGCACTTATCTGAAGGCTGGGGCGGCTGTCGTCAGATGCGCGGACGCGGAGACGCTGAGCTGGTTGGAAAAACGGATCAGCGTCATTGCACCGTGGGAAGGGGCCAGCCTTAGGGTGGTGGGCGTGGAGGCGCTGCAAAAGCGGTACAGGGCGGTGGTTTGGCTCTCGGGACGTCTCGAGAGCGCGACCGCTGTCCTGGGGCGGCTGGAGCGGCAGAATCCCGGCCTCGGCACCGCGGGCTGGAACGTCTTTGCTGAGAACGTAGGGGCTACCCCTGAGGGTAGGAACCTGGTTCTCGGCATTCCAGAGTCCAGCGTCCTCAAGTTGAGGAAGCTGGAGTTTAGGCCCTACCTGGGCATGGACCGAGTCACCTTTAGGGTGAGCGGGACGGCCCAGAGTGGAGGGGTGGAGGGGCAGAAAAGGTCTGACCCAGGGGTTGCGCCCTAATTCACGGGCCTAACCGGGGTGACCTTTACCCAGATTAACTTGCACCACAGCAAAGGGGCCTCGGCCGTTCTTGCCAGGCACCTAGCTAGGGTGCACACAGCGATCTCACTGATACAAGAACCTTGGCTGGTCCAAGGCTGTGTCAGGGGATTAGCGGGGTGCGGAAGGCTCTTTAGGGCCCCGCAAGAGCAACGCCCAAGAGCCTGTATGGCGATCAAGGGGGTTGAAGCCCGACTAATACCCGATTTCTGTTCTAGAGATGTGGTAGCAGCGGAGATTGAAATCGCCGGCGAGGCCAACGAGGTCAGGAAACTGGTGGTGTGCTCGGCCTACTTCCCGCATGAGGAGGGGGGCTCGCTGCCACCGACGCCGGTGATACGTCTGGCAGAATACTGCCAAGAGAGACGGATTCCCCTAATCCTGGGGTGCGACGCAAATGCGCACCACACGGTATGGAATAGCACGGACACCAATGAGAGAGGTAGAAGACTGTTGGAATTTCTGGTGACCACGGACCTGGAAATTCTCAACAAGGGTAACGAGCCCACCTTCGTCACAGCGGTGAGAAGGGAGGTGCTGGACCTGACAATCTGTTCCAAACAGATAGGTGACTGACTGGAGGGTCTCGAAAGAGCCCTCGCTGTCGGATCACAGACAAATCACCTTCAGAATGGCCAAGGTCAAGTCTGAAGAGGTTATAATAAGAGACCCAAAGAAAACCAACTGGGAATCCTATCGAGAAGATCTAGCGAAAGGTCTCAGAGGCTTCCCTAGGAGGCACGGGACCGCGCTGGAGATAGAGCTCTGTGTGGACCATCTGCAGAGGGCTCTGTCTGACAGCTTCGAAAAGAACTGTCCAGAAAGGACAGTTAGAAACACCAAGGGTACTTCCTGGTGGAGCCCCAAACTGCAGGAGCTCAGAGGTGCGGCACGTCGGGCCTGGAATAGAGCCAGGAACACGGACCGTCAGGCCGACTGGGATCTTTACCGAAGAGCTCAGAAGGCCTACAGGGATTCTGTGGTGAGGGCGAAAAGGGAAAGCTGGGAGAGATTCTGCGAGTCGGTGGAAGGCATGCCTGAAACCGCGAGACTATGCAGGGTCTTATCCAGAACTTCAGACGCTAGACTTGAAGCCATCAGGCTCGCAAACGGGACGATGGTGACGGGCGAACAGTGTCTGGTGCACCTACTGGAGACGAACTTCCCGGGCTTCCAAAGAGGAACGAGCGAATGTTCGTCCCAGTGGGAAGACACGGGCTCGAGAAGGGCACGTGGAAGTGACTGGGCACTCGCAGCCCAAATTGTCAAACCCGATAGGGTAAGATGGGCTGTGAATGCTTTCAAGCCCTTTAAGTCGGCGGGGCCCGACCGAGTCTTTCCGGCTCTTCTACAGGAGGGGCTGGAATTGATTATCGGGCCCCTCACCAGAACATTAAGAGCTTGTCTGGCACTGGGCTACACGCCTAGTGCTTGGAGACTGGCCAGGGTAGTGTTCATTCCGAAAGCGGGAAGGACGAGTTACACCTGTGCCAAGGACTTCCGGCCGATCAGCCTGACGTCTTTTCTTCTCAAGACGTTAGAAAGGCTGGTCGAAGTTTACGTGCGAGATGTCGTTCTCGTGCAACATCCGTTGCACGAGAACCAGCACGCGTATCGCACGGGGTACTCCACTGAGACCGCCCTCCATTCTGTCGTATCGATGATCGAGGGACAATTGGAGAGGAAGGGTTACGTGGTAGGAACATTCCTGGACATAGAGGGTGCCTTTAACAACACCCCACACGAAGTGGTGTGCAGGGAAGCGGCCAGAAGAGGAGTGCCGGAGAGGATCATTTTGTGGATCAGGGGCATGCTCGGACGGCAAGTGACGGCCTCATTGGGCACGGTGAGTGTCAGCGGATGGGTGGACAGGGGCTGCCCTCAAGGGGGAGTACTCTCTCCACTCTTGTGGTGTCTGGTAGCTGACAAGCTGCTAGACACATTGAATAGAAGGGGCTTCTATGCGCAGGGGTATGCCGACGATTTGGCTGTTCTTGTGCGAGGACCCTTCTTAGAAACACTTCTAGAGCTAACGCAAGCGGCTCTGGAGGTGGTGGAAGAATGGTGCCGGGAGACGGGTCTGTCGGTTAATCCGCTCAAGACGGGTCTCGTGGTATTCACACATAAATACAAGGTGGGCCCTGTGGAGGGCCCCACACTTGGAGGAATCAGGCTGGCTCCTTCCGAGTCGGTGAAATATCTAGGAGTTATCCTGGATAAGAAGTTGACATGGAGGGAACATCTTGACGATCGCTGTAGGAGCATCTGCTCCTACTTCTGGACGTGCAGACGGACCTTTGGCCGGACCTGGGGTCTGAGGCCAAGAATGGTCCTTTGGATCTACACGGCTATACTGCGCCCCAGACTACTCTATGCGTCGGTAGTGTGGTGGCCCAGGGTACTGAAAAGAGGCGCCAAGGTTGCCCTGGAACATGTTAGAGCTCTGATTCTACGAGGGGCTCTTGGCGCTCTGCGAACAACACCGGTGGCGGCGATGGGAGTGCTGCTGGATGTTGAACCACTCCATCTGACGGTAATGGCGGCAGCTGCGGCTGCGGCTCACCGCCTGAGATGTGAAGTCAAGTGGAAGGCGGGTGCGAGGCACACGAAACTCCCGGACGAAATTCTATCGGGCTCCGTTTTTGCGATGGGGCAAGATAGAATGCCAAGGATCCGTGCCTTCGAAAGAGGATACAGGGTATGTCTCTCCAAGCGAGAGGACTGGAGGGACGCCAAGGGGCCGATCTCTCTAGGAGGGGACGTCTGGTTCACGGATGGCTCCAGAAGGGGAGAGGGCTCCGGTGCGGGCATCTTTTGCCAACGAGAAGAGGTGAAAGAAATCATCCCCCTCGGGAAATACGCCACGGTGTTCCAGGCGGAGACCGTGGCTGTTCTGAACTGTGCACTGGAGCTGCTGGGATCTGGAAGGACTGGCAGGTGCATCAAGATCTGTTTGGATAGTCAGGCGGTGATTAAAGCGCTTGGCTCCCCGATCTTCACCTCACGGCTGGTCTGGGACTGCAGGTGCACCCTAGAAGAGCTGGCGAGAAGAAACGAAGTTGCCCTGGTTTGGGTCCCCGGACACGCGGGGATTAAGGGCAACGAGATGGCCGACCAGCTCGCTAGAGCTGGAGCAGTGACGGGAATGCTGGGACCGGAGCCAGCAGTTGGGGTCCCCTACTCTCTGAGTAGAGAAAGGATCCGGAGCTGGCTGAGGGGCCAGCACCTGGAATACTGGAAAAATGAAACCAAAGTCAAATGCAGACAAGCTAGCGCTCTGCTGGGAGATTCTCCCGGAGAGGGCCTGGCGAGGAGCATAAGACGGTTGAGCAGTGCCCAGCACTTGCAGGGCAGCGACTTCGCTGGTTGGGCTCAGCTTTGCTGGAGCCCGAGCAAATAAGACAGTTGTCGATTGGGGACCTGCTCTCCTTCTGGAAGGGGACAGGCTTACCCTAATCACGGCTGTTTTAACGGGGAGACACAATGGACTCGGTCTGAGTGTCGCTGGTAGGGCTCGAAGAGACCTCCCCCCCGAATATTATTATTATTATTATTATTCCTCGCAACATTCGATGTAAATAATTATAAAGAAAACCACCTTAAATTTTTCAATTGTTTCATTTATTGATAATATTACGTCAATATTCATACTTTTTCTTGAAAACAACTATGTTTCCTTTACATCAATTAAGACACATTTACAATAGTTTATGTATATAAAATAAAATGTTTCTTTTTATTTCTTAAAATACATATGAAATTTTCACATTGATATTTAATTTAATATGATTAAATGCATTTAAATGCATACTAAGCTGTGTTTGCAATAAACCCGTAATAAAATATTTCGTTGAATCAATGTATATTTTTTCATTCAACTACTTTTTTTCTCAATATACAGTGTGTCCAAAAAGTTTAGCAATCTCTAAATATAAGATATAAAATAAATTATAGTGCTTTTAAAAGCTTCTGACACCAGCTATTAAATTCTGGAAACAAAAATAAGGTGTTCCATTTAAAAAAATCGACTTGATTTTGATCTGGCTTTTATGATGCAACCCAAGGTCAAATTATGAACATCACTAAATGCGTCACTTTACACCCTGCAACTTTTGTCTGAAACATTTTTCGCAAAAATGCATATTTTTTTAAATATTTAAGAGTTGTCGAACTTTGGGACACACTGTATACATGACAACTAGTGACAATAAGATATGTCATTGGACATATGTACATATATGCAATTATTTGATATCAAACTCACTTGAACGAAAAAAATAATTAAATGATTTAAATATATCATTTTTCAAATTAAGAAAACTAATCAAACTTTGTTTATAAAGTGTGTTTGTTTCAATCATAATGTGCCAATTAACTAATAGTTCAGTTATATATTTGTATCATTTACACAATTTCAATATTAGATTAACGTCTTTTATTACCAAATATTACCAAATATTACAAAATATGTCATTGATGAAATATGTCAATAACAAATATGTTGATGACGAAATTGCATATAGGAAACTTAATCCAGGAACAACATATTGTATTTGTTATACATACAATATATACATACATAAGTTATGATGATTTATGTACAATTATTTGGATTTGATAAAAGTATAGAAAGTAATTACCTAATTGGAGTAACCAGAAATGCCTTCCAAAGCAGAGAAAAAGCCTCTCTGCGTATAACCACCGTCTATGCCACACTTTATACAAGTAATTTCCTGCAACATTTTAATATAGATCAATAACTTTGATTATTTTTGGCATCACATTATTAAAACCAGACATTCCATACATCCTACATTTAATTTTTGCTATTTTTCAATAAATCAAGTTATTCATAAGGTTGTTTATATCATCCTGTATATATATTTATACGTAATAATGATTTAGCAGCATATATGCACTAATTATCTGAACGAAATTAAAATTTTTACTAAAAACTGTGTATATTAATTTTAAAAAATTATAAAATTGTACGAAATAGTTGTC
This sequence comes from Crematogaster levior, assembly GCA_901521435.1. NCBI lineage: Eukaryota > Metazoa > Arthropoda > Insecta > Hymenoptera > Formicidae > Crematogaster > Crematogaster levior. The sequence goes on along the minus strand of CABEGB010001437.1, from coordinate 11,155 downwards.
TAATTTCCTACAAAAGTAATAATGCAAAATAGTTGTTTAATTTTCTACAAAAATCATAATACACATCCAATTTTGCAATTGTAAGCGTACACTGAGAAAAAAGGTTGTTGATTCAATAGTATATTTGTGTTTTAAAAAAATATTTCATTAATTTAAACCACCACACTCAATACCATTACATAATATAATAAATTTAATTAAAAAACGATATATTTGTTTTACACAACATAAAGATATTAAAAATATTTTTTAATCCAATAATATATATATTGTGTTTCTTTAAATATATATGCAATTTCGTCGATTAGATATTTAATAGCAAAAAATTGATCTAATATTGAAATCGTGTAATTAATACAAATAATTGAATTGCTGAGTAATCTGCATACTGTGATTGAAACAAACACACTTTGACAGATATCGATAGTGTTAATTTTCTAGATTTGAAGAGTGCTATCATTACATCATTGCTAATTATCTTGCATATACTTATACGTAATAATAACTTAACAGCATATATGCGTTAATTAATTTATAATAAATAAATGTTTTGGTGCGTATAATATAAAACAATTACCTGATTAAAGCGGCGGTTTTTTCGACGCACTGGAAATTATTGCTGTCGGTGACTTTGAAACGGTAGCAACTCACACACAGGACTTTGATCACACGCGGCCAGGAACAACACACGTGTCGCGCGACATCGAGGGAGCGCAAGCCACGAGCCGCGGAATGCCAGGACCGCGTGAAGTGGTGGGCGAAGAAGGCGCCCGAGGAAGAACGGCACGTTGTATTCTGCAGCATCCAGAAATCCGACTCGGCGGCATCACGAGGCGAAGGAATTTCACCATCGCCACCAGTCGACAACGACCCTACTGGGAGGAGGTCGGAAGGGCAATTTGACGAAATGGCAGCGGCGTAAGCCCGGGGTGCTTTCGCCTCCCGCACAGCATTGTACAAGTCGCGCGGCAGCGATAAGACGTATCATAACGGGATTGGGCACGCGATTACGCACCCCTGTCGCGCATCCCTGGCAAGGCCGCAATCTATCGATTCTAGATCGCGAAATTCATTGACTCAACGATTAGTCGTATCACGATATCGGAATAGACAAGGTGTCAGTTTTCATACTTTAATATTTTTTGATTGAAATATATTTAAGTATTTAAATTAATTATGTCATGTTAGATTTATTATGCCATATTTAATTTTCAATATTTAAATTATTTAAGATTAAATAATAATTCGTGAACATATTTAGTTAAGAATAAACAACTGTTTTTTCTCAGTGTACCGCGAAGTGATTCAATAATTGTAAACGTGTGTCTCGAGTGTGTGGGATAATTGCCATACAGCGAAAGTTGAGATATATCGAACGCGTGTGACAAGAATATTAATATTTTACGATTAGTATGTATCGATTGCGACTTCGCGGATCGTGTTATGGTTCTGGAGCATTTCCCGAACGCGTTACGGTATGCGGAATTTGGTGACGACGTTTTTATACACAGGAATCGACAATTCTCGCTCACGAAAAGATAATCACGATGTGCTCGCACACTTGGTGGCGCAATAAATATTCTACTTCTGCGGAACGAAATTTCGATGAATTATCGTTAATGATAAATTATCTTTAATAAATTTATTTGTTAATAAATTTAATGTGATTAATGAATCGACGCGGGTTGTTAATATCTTCCGACTTTTCTACTGCGTTCAGTACACACACAAAATTGCATTCGCACATACGACAAATATAAGATTAAACGCAACAGCAATTACGAAAGCAAATCGATACATACTAATCGCAAAATATTAATATTCTTTACTTATATAAAATTTTAAAATAACGGAACTCCAAATTCGAAATGACAGACAAAGATGTAAGTATCGTTGTTCCTTATTATATAACATTATTATGTTATTATATTCTATAATATAATATATCTGTAATATTCTTTATTTATATTTAATTTTAGATAGTAATGAGTGACGCCGACCCCGTCGCCACCGGCCCCGTTGCCGCCAACCCCGTTGCCGTCGGCCCCGTCGCCGCCGATCCCGTCGCCACCGGCCCCGTCGCCGCCCGCCCCGTTGCCGTCGGCCCCGTCGCCGCCGATCCCGTCGCCACCGGCCCCGTCGCCGCCCGCCCCGTCGCCGCCCGCCCCGTCGCCGCCGGCCCCGTCGCCGCCGGCCCCATCGCCACCGGCCCCATCGCCACCAACTCCGAACGTAGAGGTACACATATTTTAATTAATTTTTGTTAATAACATTTTGTTTTCCGAATTATGTATATACAATTTTATCAAATAGTTTAAGTGAAATCGTGTAAATGATATAAATAATTAAACTGTTAATTAATCGACACATTGTGATTGAAACTAACTTTATAAACAGAGGTAGATTATGTTAGTTTTCTTGATTTAAAAACTGCTATATTTAAATTATTTAATAATTTTTTTCGTTCAAATAAGTTTGATCAAAAAATTGAATATACATATGTTTCAGGAAATAAAATACATATAACATTGGATCAAAGAAATATTCAATCAAAACGTTATTTTTGAATTAAGTTTCTCATATAACGGTATTAAGAGCATTGTTGAAAAAAATATCGTTATTTATCAAAAGTTTATTTTGTTATTGCAATATTGTGATTAAAAAACTGATAAATTTACTTGAGCGAAAAAAATAAAATTAAATGATTTAATAATACTTCTCAAATCAAGAAAACTAACACAATCGACCTTTGGCTAGAAAAATGTATTGGTTTCAATAATAGAATGCGGATTATCTAATAGTTCAGTTATACGTCAATTACACGATTTCAATATCATATTAATATTTTTGCTATTAAATATCTAATCAGCGGAATTGATATATACCTAGATATACCTAAATGTACCTAAATAATATATCATACAAAATGTACCATACGTTCTATCTAGTATCCATATCTAGTTATTAATAATTTGTTTTTTAATTACAGTTTACAGAGGAAGACGCGCTGGGGCCCGCGTACAAAATGATAGGTTCATGCGGTTCCTGATGCGGCTGTCCGCGGCCCAATATTATTGGGGCAGCGGGCCGAGAGACCGCAGACCAAGAGGTGCAAGAAGAGGAGGCAGAAATAATAACAATTAATAAAAATTAATAAATAATAACAATTAATATATTTGAAATATTTTTTGACCCTGTAATATATTTTGTTTCTTGAAATGCATATGCAATTTCGTCCATTAAATATCTAAGCAAAAATATTAATCTAATATTAAAATCATGTAAAAGATACAAATAACTGAACTGTTAAATAATCTGCATACTATTATTAAAACAAACACACTTTGTAGGCAGAATTGTATTAGTTTTCTTGATTTGAAGAATACTGTCATTAATAATTAAATGATTTTATTATAGCACTTTTTAAATGAAGAAAACTAACACAATAAAGCTCTTACTGCAAAGTGCATTTGTTTCAATTACAATGTGCGGATTAATCGTTTACATGATTTCAATAATAGAATAAATTTTTTGTTACTAAATATCTGTATCTGTGTCGTTAATTATCGGTTTCTTATGGGGTTAATTTACCACTTATTAAAAATTTTCAAAAACTACCGCTTAGGGGTGAAATTCAATATCTCAAAAACGGTACATCGCAAAAGTATGGGACCTATGTCGTTAACATTTCTTTAATTAACATTTCTTATGGGGTTAATTTACGGGTTCTTGTAAGACACTTGTGTGCGAAAATCTCCATATACTTCTTTTTATATACGCTTCTGTTACATTTCTGTATTTTAGTTACAGTATTTCCCTATTATTATTCCGCGTGTAATTTACGTAGTTTATCAATAGAGTCAATTTTTAGTAAAGTCGATGCACGAAATGATTACTAGAACCACTAATGTATCATTAATAGTTTGAATTAGTAAAACTGAAATTACATGTAACGTATGTAACACAATATATCGATTAAGTTATAAAATTTCAATAAATAACATAATTTATTAAAATGCTAATATTCTTTCATCAATATATTCAAATAATTATTTTTACATTATATAGTTGTACGTAGTTATATACTTATACTTATATTATTTTTATCGTTGAAGTGATGACCTAATTTCAAATAGATTTTTATTCCGTTTTAATTTTGACACTGACACAGTCACTCGCTAACTGTCTTTATTTCTCCGAGATGTTTAACCGTTTGTATGTCAAAAATACAATAATATTGAAAATAAAGAATGAGCTCCTCCATCAGCTATTCTTGTGAGCACGCAACCATATATTTTATTCGTCTCTCCGATTTTAACACGATCATTACGTCTGGTGTAAACTACATCTGGTATAAAATATTTTTAAATATATAACTAATACACAAATTAATCGTCTCTGGGATATCTTTTATAAGCAGAGCACTCCAAATTTCTTTAATTGGGCGCCTAAAGCAAGCCCGATTTCAGCGCTATTGCAACTATCGTATTTTTGTTTGGGCACGCAATAGATCCAAAAATAATTTTTCTAATTGGACGTCTAGCACAAGCTAGATTAAATTAAATTTCACGTCTAAGGGGTGGTTTTTGAAAATTTTTAATAAATGGTAAATACACCAGAAAGGGTGTGAGAGAGTGAGAGGGGGTGAAAGATGATGAAAAAGTGCGAAATAGAGCGAAAAAGACGAAAAAATTGAGAAGGGGAGGGGGGGGAAGGGAGGGGAGAAAGGGGAGGGGAGGGGGGAGTGGGTGAGTGGAAGTTGGGGGAGGTGTGAGTGAAAGGTAAGAGAGAAGAGAAGTACATATGATTGCGGACAGAGAAGAAGAAGACGTTACTTCATTTTTCGTGAAAAACATCACTTTTTGACCGTTTATATGTCCAGAACGGCTTGACCGATTTTTTTCTTTTTTGGCTTAACTTACTCGTGGCGATACCACCTTTCGGAATATGCTACAGGCATTTCAAAATTTTTTATATTTTAATAGTTCTACACCCCCAAAAAGTCGACTTTAAGGGTGCGGGATAAGAGACTTGTAGCGTCTACTTGTATTTTTGAACATGGCCGGAGACGCTACCGCGTCTCCTGATTACCATGAAAAGTAACTGATATATTATACAAGGTGCCAATTCAAAGTGAACATACATAAAGTGTATATTATTTAAATAAATTAATAAAATAAATAATATAATAAATTTAATAACATATTACCACGAAAAATAACTGATATGTTATTCAAGGTGCAAATTCAAAATGAACATACATACATAAGGTGTATATAAGTAAAATTGATTAAAATTTGACTCTAAGTGAAAGTACATAAGTGATATGTTATTCTTAGTGCACAAAATATAAAAGTCGTTTATTGAAGTTTGATTTGAAATTTATACAAACCTGGACAATGAAAAATAGTTGCTTGTAATTCCAGAGTACTAATTTGTTAATTACTCGGAAAAAGAACATGGCAGCCTGCTCTCAAAAAACTTTCGATGGATGGAATAAATAATTAAAATGAAAAAGTTATGAAAATGGTTTAGATTAAAAATCTCCAACTTTTCTGTAGTAAAATTTCGAATTTTCGTATCAATTTCCGATTTTGAATTTGTTATGCCATATTTTCAGCGAGTAATTTATTGATCAAAAAGTGTTGTATTGTTTGAAACGGGTAAATATTAAATAAACCCAAAATTCATAAGTAAAAAAGTTCTCATGTCAAGTACAAAGAAGCTACACGCTTAAAAAGATTAGTGATTATCTGACGTAACATACAACTATAAAAAATCAGATATTAATTATTCAAGATACAAGTGCGAAATAAATATCGTTAAAATATAGATACAAAATTTACCACAATTTGACTCTGAAAAGTAAGTGACATGCTTCTTAAAGTGCATATATAAAATTTAACAGTGTTTTGATAATGATTAATTTAAATATTTGCATTATCTCTCTTTCTCTCTCTCTCTGGGCAGGGTGACATATGTGATTGATATTTAACAGTACTACTAACTTATTGAATAGTCAGAGACAAGTTGTGTCGGATGAATCGGAATGTAAGTATTATTATTCTTAAGTGGATACTGAGAAACGCATCGAAGTTTTTTGAGAGCAGGCCGCCATGTTCTTTTTCCGAGTAATTAACAAATTAGTACTCTGGAATTACAAGCAACTATTTTTCATTGTCCAGGTTTGTATAAATTTCAAATCAAACTTCAATAAACGACTTTTATATTTTGTGCACTAAGAATAACATATCACTTATGTACTTTCACTTAGAGTCAAATTTTAATCAATTTTACTTATATACACCTTATGTATGTATGTTCATTTTGAATTTGCACCTTGAATAACATATCAGTTATTTTTCGTGGTAATATGTTATTAAATTTATTATATTATTTATTTTATTAATTTATTTAAATAATATACACTTTATGTATGTTCACTTTGAATTGGCACCTTGTATAATATATCAGTTACTTTTCATGGTAATATATTATTAGATAATCATTTAAATTTGTAAAAATTCAAATTCTTGAGGGTTTTCTATTTTTGAACATGGCTTGACCTTTTCATTTATGATATTTTTTGGGATATGTATATGTGAAAGTAATAAGTCTAATAAGCTAGAGAGACAGGAAAAAGATATAAAGAGGAAAAACTATTTCATCATTAATATCATGATCTACATATAATATTTGCGCTATGTTTTACTTTGTGTAATATGTTATTAAACTTTAAATATATTTAACATTTCTCACTCTTAGAGCATGTATAAACGGCAAGCAAAAATTTATGCTGTAATAAATCTGAAGAAACTCCATAACATTACACAAAATTCTAATAGCGAAGACAATAAAAATAAATACTCGCTTAAAAGAATCTCATGTTTTGCAAACGGATCTATCCATTTTATTGATAACTAAACGATTGCTTTTGTAAACTGTGGCTTATCCATGGAACATGTTGTCTTCTTAACATCTAAAATATAAGTACAGAAACTCTAATACAATATAAAATAATAATCATACTTTAAAAAATCAAATGCACATACACAACACACATACAAATTGTATACATAATTTTCATACACACAACACAAATTTCATAAATGTACATCAATTTCATCGTTTTTTTTCATCACAAACGCATGCTTTTCTATGAATTGATATAGAAAAGCTGTCTAAATAATTTTTTCATATCTAAAGGATTAAATATAAATAATCATAAAATATGATTAAAGATTAAAGAGTAGGCAATTTTTCTATCAATCACTTTATCAATCGTTCCAATTGAAATAGCTTACGATAAACTTATCTAAGAAATTTTATCAAACATATGAAAACAAAGGTTTATGAATGATGTTTATGAATGAAATACACAATTCGATTGTATTCAACTATTTTTATTTAATTTTAATAGATTAATTCTTAAAACAGAGAAAGCTTTATATAAAGAATTATTTATAGAAAGAAATCGAAAAATCAACAGATTAAAGTTATTAAAGTAACATTTTTAGGGTTAGGAAAACTGTCACGGAACATGTGTTCGATTGCAACCACCGTGTGTCCGTTTCCTACTGTGTCCGATTGTCACTGTGTCCGTTTCTTACTGTGTCCGATTGTCACTGTGTCCGTTTCTTACTGTGTCCGATTGTCATTGTGTCCGATTGCAACCACCGTGTGTCCGTTTCTTACTGTGTCCGATTGTCACTGTGTCCGTTTCCTACTGTGACATATCAAACAAGGTATTTTTATGGCTAAAGCAGCATTGGACAAATTAGCGGTCAGGGCGTCGGAAATGGACCGTGGAGCATCCGATAAATATAGGGAAAGATGTGTGGCCCTGGAAAAAGAAAACGAGGCCCTCAAACTTAAACTGAAGGAAAATCAGGAAAAAATGCGCCCCGAGGGAGGCGGAGCGATGTCTCAGGCGAGTCGAGGAAGACTGACAAACCCAACGGAGGATGAGGTCTTCCACTCGACAGAGGAGCGCACGCCTGCGCCGTCAAGGAGACTAAGGCCCAAACAGGGAAAGGCACCAAGGAAGGTGGATAGATTTGAGGAGGAGACGAATGTTCGGGGCTCATATTTTGATGAACCGGGGCAAGTGGTGGGGGCTAGAGAAAAGAACCCTCCCCCCCTCTACAACTGCAGTTGCCATGGAAGTCGAAGTGGCCCCCGGTCTTTCGCCCACCACTGGGCGGTGTTTCGAGACGCTTGGATTCGTCTGACGATCCAACGACCCCTGAGTGGCACGCGGGAGCGCAGGTAAATAGGAGACTCGATAGAGGAGGAGGGGCGGGCAATCCCCAACCAAGAATAGGACTAAGGGAAAGAGGCCCTCCGAATCCCCCTGACCAAGAGCAGACGGGAGAATGGACCGGAAACAGGAGAAAGAAGAGGAAACCCAGGAAACAGTAAGATAAACCAAGTGCGACAGACAATGAGTCGCAACGGCCTAGAGTGCGCAGGGATCTCCCAAGAAAAGAACGGCCCCCACCTCGTAGAAGGGCGCCCAAAACAGCAGCAGTGGCTATCTTGTGCGGAGATACCGGCCCCACATACGCTGAGATACTAAAGAAAGCGAGAGAGAATGTTTCATTGGAAGAAATGGGTATCGATGACTCAAAGATGCGTAAAGCGGTCACTGGTGGGTGGCTAATCGAAATTCTCGGCGAGAATACTGCCGAGAAAGCAGATCGGCTGACGGCGAGATTGCGCTCCGTGTTTGGAGACCGGGACGTCAGGATTACGCGTCCTACTCGCAGGGCGGACCTAATAATTGCAGGTCTGGACGACTCGGTGTCCCCAGAGGAGGTGGTGACAGCCCTGGCAAAACTTGGCGAGGTAAACGAGGACGAAATTCGCACCGGGGGGATCAGAACCGGGCGAAATGGACTCGGCTCAATATGGGCACGATGCCCACTCGCGTGTGCCCTGAGGGCTGCAGATAGGGGAAGACTGAAGGTGGGGTGGACGTCGGCGAGGGTGACCTTGCTCGAGCGGCGTCCGCTCCAGTGTTTCAGATGCCTGGCAGTCGGGCATGTTCGACAGAGGTGCCCGAGTGAGACGGACCGTAGCACCCTTTGCTATAATTGCGGAGAAGAAGGCCACGCGACATACGGCTGCAGAAACAGGTCTAGATGCCCCGTGTGTGCGGATAAGGGCCTAAGAGCCGACCACCGCGCGGGCAGTAAGGACTGCCCGCCTTGCTCACCCGCCCGTACAGAGGTGACGAGACGAGCTGCGGGAAGGAGGACCGCAGAGGAAGAGAGGATGGACGTGGAAAATCGCGATGTATCCAACACGTAAATTGATACAATTCAATGCGAATCATGCGCGGGGGGCCCAAGATCTACTCCTGCAAACAATGCGGGAGATCGGGGCCTCCCTCGCAATCGTAGCGGAGCCGCACCACGTACCGGACGACCCGCGGTGGTGGGCGGCGGCAGACGCCCTCCCGTCGGTGGCCGTGTGGTGCCCGGATGTGAGCAGGGGAAACAACGGTTGTAAACCCTTGGAAAAAGGAATTGGTTACGTGGTGGTGGAATGGGAGGGGATTGTAATAGCGGGAGTCTACATCCCCCCCTCCAGAAGGATGGAAGAATTCGAAGAGTGCTTGGATGACCTTGCCGTAGTGATAGATAGATACAGCCGGAAACCTATCTTAGTTGCCGGCGATTTTAACGCCAGGTCCCGGCAATGGGATAGAAGAGAGAAAAGCAGGGGAGGTACCCATGCGGACTGGGGGCCGCGAGCTGTAACCTGGGGCTGCTTAACGTTGACACGACGCCTACCTGCGTGTGTCCCAGTGGGAGCTCAGTTGTGGACGTCTCCTGGGCAAACGCGGCAGCAATGAGAATAATCACCAGTTGGACAGTGGATAGTAAATCGGAAACACTCTCCGATCACAGGTACGTCGTTATGTCGACTGGCCCCATGCGAACGTCTATAAACGCAAATCGCAAAGGAAGAGGGGTGCCTCCCAAATGGCAATGGAATAAAGTTAACATGGATATGCTCCGAGCGGGAATTGAGGCCAGGCTGTGGATGAACACCGGGCGAGAAGACAGGTCATGCGATGAAAGGGCCGAATGGCTCCGCGAGACCCTACGCCAGGCTTCCGATATGGCCATGCCGCGGTCCGAGGCCCCGAGGGGCCGAAAAAACACATATTGGTGGAACGAGGACATAGCGGCTCTACGAACAGCATCGGTACGATCCTGGAGAGCTGCCACAAGAGCAAAGAGAAGAGCCCCGGTCGCGGAACAGAGGCGACTGGACAGAGAGCTCAGGGACGCCAGGAAAGCACTGAGGGAGGCCATTTACAAAGCCAAAGGCAAGGCTTGGAGCGAGTTACTGGCCACAATCGAGGAAGACCCATGGGGAAGACCGTACAGACTGGTGCTGGGGAAGCTCATCCCAGCAGGCCCACCAGTCTGTGAGACAGCGCCAGTTGCCGAAATTGACGGCATAATCCGCCACTTATTCCCGGCGGGGCCAACAGCGTGGGACCAGGAAAACATTATCGGCTGGGATCCAGATATGTCGGTGACAAGCAGGGAGCTCGAAGTAGCAGCCAAGAAGATCAAAGGAGGCAAAGCACCGGGTCCAGACGGGATCCTTGGCAGAGTAATAGTTAGTACCATGGGTCAGCTAGCAGAGCATTGGGTACACTGCTTTAACGCGTGCTTGAGAGGTGGGCTGTTTCCTGCATGCTGGAAGCAGGCAAAACTCGTCCTTTTGAAAAAGAAAGGGAAACCCGACGGAGCCCCCTCATCGTACAGACCCATTTGTCTGCTTGACGAAGGGGGCAAGCTGTTTGAAAGAGTCATCGTGGCGAGGCTCCAGACGTATTTAGAAGAGTCAGAAAACATATCCCCGTACCAGTTTGGATTTAGAAAGGGCCGCTCAACTGTGGACGCAATCCTGAAGCTACGAGAAATCGTCGAAAACAAGCTAGACGACGAGGAAGGAGGCGTGGTGATAGCGGTAGGTTTGGACATAAAGAACGCGTTCAATACATTACCCTGGACGGAGATACATCGGGCACTGGCCGACAAAGGAGCCCCCGGATATATCAGGGCGATCATACGTGGGTATCTGGACAAGAGGTCGCTGATGTTCGTGGACAGCGAGGGAAAAGCCCGAGTGC